>JAIPRL010003992.1:0-41937 GCA_025469235.1 Pemphigus obesinymphae | reverse complement strand
AATATATTATGTTTTATTATTGAAAATTGCTCCAAGATGTAATTTATCTAGCTCTATTTTTACCATATTTGAAGTAAATTGTAGTAAAAATGTCGAAAGACAGTCCGGGCCGGATAAAAAGGGATGACGGGCCGGATGTGGCCCGCGGGCCGCCAGTTGCCCATCCCTGGTATATAGTTATGACGGCCCCAGAGTCGAGCGTTATTCGATACTCGAAAACCGTGCAGATGAATAATAGGTACCTATTTCACCCGTGCTATTTACCTACATATTATATTTTTAAACTCCGATTACCTCATAGTGTTTTCATAACAATGGAAAACTATTTTTATTTTCGATAAAAATATTTTGAAAATGCATTACAACGTAAATATAAATGATTATTAATGTCAATATCAATACCTATCTGACTTCTAAATAAGTAATTTGTTAAATTTTTGAGGGGGAAAATCGCCCCGTCGTCCCTACGCACGAGCCACCACTGCTACGCACTATATTAAATAGTTATAAATTAGAATATTTAAATACCCAAAATTTAATCGATTTTCGTTAAACTGGATGATTGAGATTAAATAATAAAAAGAAATGAACGACTATGCCATTACTTAAGCGAATACCTATTTATTCATTTGTTATAATATAATTATTATAACTATGGACTGTCCAATCTTAAAAATTTATGTGTATATAGTATTATATAACCAGCATTACATAAAATTACGAAAACACATTTACACAATAACGGAAAAAATTCTGACGTCTTCAATTTTTAATATTTTTAAAATCGGTTCTTTTATTGTAAGGCTGACACATTTTTGTAGGGCACTGCTATCCCCAAATTTCATTTTGACTACTCGGTATTATTGTAAAATTGTTTTGGAAATATTTGGTTTTTCGTCACATTCAGCTGTATTTATTTATTAAAGAACTTAAGTTATTAATAGCGATAAATGGTAAATGGAAATCGTAGCACTATAAAATCTCGTTTTTTTTTCCAATGAATAAAACTTATTTCAAAAATATTAAAAAATTGAAAACGTTCAGACTTTTCCCGTAGAACAGCTTTTAATGTATACAACTATTTTATAATTTATTAGCATTTTAAAGTAAGTTAAAATAGATTTTTCTCAAAGTTATAAATGAATATTAAACTATATAAACCATTATCCAAAATAAATATTAAACACCAATACCTACATTTTATCTATATTTTATTAGTTTTAAAAACCAATAAGAATCGAATAATCATTATATTTTGTGCTTGATGGACATAATAAAAAAATGTAATTAATTTTATAAACGACATAACGTATGCCTATATATTTAAATATTTTTTATTAACACTTTTCATGCGATTAAACCGTAAAATATACCTAATTTAGAATAAAATTAATTAAAAATTATGTATTTAACTACTCATTCAACCATACATACATAGTAAAATATATAATATATATTATGTGATTCAGTGACTTTTTACAATTATTATTCCGCGCATTACATTTGTGCGTCAATAGCAATGAAAGAACATCGTTGACGTTGAGAATATATTATATAGGTACGAACAACTTTGTTTTTACAGTGTGTAAACATTTACAAAACATCATTATATTGACTTGAACCGTTGACGTTAAAACTTATAAGAAATTACATCCTATGAAACTTGGCTACTATCGTGTACCGTACGATCTCCTCGAACCTTAGACATTTTACGACTGCAATAATTCGTAATTAGTTAGTACTTATTAGGTCCGACCCTCGTGATTTATATAAAATACGTTTTTGTTTACTTTACAGATGGCGTCTTTAGTTAATCAAAAATACGGGCATTGATGGACTTTGTTCCTACCCTAAAATATTGTTCTCCACTTTGAAAATGTCGCTGGAGAATTGTGCGACGGATGTGCAGTTTACTGGTCTCTAGAGAGATTTGCAGATTACAAAAAGGCTGTTATGTACACATTAGGCGACTACAGCTGCAGATTGGACAAACCGATGGGGCGATAACCGCCATGTTATGCCCATGTAATTGGATGTACTACAACAATCCTAAGATTACGAGAATGCATTCTATAGAAAAGTGAAGACGTATAAAACACTGTTTGTTTGGTAAATTTCGTTGTAATTCACTGGTAACAACATTGGAATCTAATATTAACAATAATATTGTGTAAAATTTAAAATTTTTTATAGATTATAATCAGCCATAGTCGTTAATTGAACTTGGCCATTCAACTGCATAATACTTCGACGATGAAATAATCTAAAAACTCCGTTTGCTAATAATTGCTTTTAAACAAAACAATAGCTGTGTATAGACGGTTGTAGGTTAAGGAACTCATGGCAACGCGTTACTCGTTAAGAACAATGTTTTTGTCTACTAAAATATACATGTTCCACCTTGTGATTTTGGCGGAACTCTCATTTTTATCATTTATATATATATATATATATTATATAATTTTAAAATACGGTCATTATTATGATTGTAAATAAATTTTAATCATTTTATGTTTAGATTTTTATTGAAAATAATTATAATTACTATTAAAATATTATACAATGGAACGTAAAATAAAATTATTTTGTATTTTTACAACGCTTCTTCCTCTTCGGATGTTCGTCTTCAGATGGCCGTTTTATATTTTCAGTTTTAATAGATTTTTGTGAACTAGGGCTTTGATCGACTTGAGAACTATTGTCGTCTGTATTCAAATTTGGATAAACTAAATTGAGCAATGTTGTTTCAATAGCTATGCGAGCTTTAAGTTTTTTATCTAGCGGAAGTGTCGAAAACATGGGCAGAAGACTTAATAAAAAATGTTTGTCATCGGAAATATTTTCGTCTTGATTCGAATTATCCGATCTCACTTCCGCTAAATTTTGATTTTCATATTCAGTGTTAAGACAGTCGAATTTGTTATTTTCATCTGATCCTTCTTCCATCTCCACTTCCGGATAAATATTTTGATATTGGAAATCTGACAAGTACAATGAATTTTTTACAGTGTGTAAGATTTGTTCTTTAATAAACATCATAGATTGAAAATATGGCCACCTAGACATCTCTTGCCCACTATCCGTGGTCGCACATCTTTTATACTCTTTACGAAAATGGTCCTTTAAATTTTTCCATTTTCCCCGGGCAGCTTTACCTAAAATCATAACAACTATATTTTAGAAAAAAAAAAGTTAATTTATTATTATAGTTTTTCATGTTAGTTATAAACTTAGAACTGTAATAAGAACGTTGAAAAGAAAATGTTGAAATGATAGCCTTGACATTCAGTAACGTTATTTGTCACTTATAATCTAATTAGCAATATTAAATTAATATTTAAGTATCAAGTAGGTATCTAAATAGCATTTTTATAAGTAACCGATATTGATGTATACTATTATAACTAAGTATAAGACGTGAGATAGAAGGAAATAATTAAATATTTTATTATAACTATTACCTACGGATTAAAGAGGATTACTATATGATTTGACAAACATTTTAACGATAATGAATCCCACATGTTTCCAAAAGTTTTAAAACATGAATTACATTTGGGTATGTTGAACACCAAAGTTATTAAAAGTTATGAAATCGACCAATAACAGTTTTATACATTGAATTATATTCAAATAATTCATTCAGGTTCAAATTCTACCGACGAAAAGTGATTGCATTTTTAAAGTAGTTACTTAATAATAATATGCTCTTATGTATATATAGTACGAGTACAATCGGTAATATATTTTAAAAAGGTGCGTTGTATAGGGGAGGGGTAGAGTATCGTACGATTTCATAATGGAAATCGAATGGTTGTGAATTTGTGATCCATAATCTGGAGTGCCTATACTCACAAAAAGTTTAATGAGAAAATAATTATGAACAGTTTAATATAAAATATTATTTATAAATAAAAATAAAACATTTATACTCGTACGAGTGAGAAACACGTAAGTAGTTCTTATAATAAACTATATGGTACAAATATAAAATATAATTAAAAAGTTTTAAAAACAGCGTATACAACTATACCTGATAACTTATTACTAATATAAGAATAAGTACCTACCTACAAAGTTTTAGACGATAACTTTTAATAAATTTAACAAAAAAAAAAATATATATTCTAGTTAGTTTATCCTACTAAAAACATAACATGAAACTTTTATTTATATATTTAATGAGAGTAAATTGTAAAGCGTAAACTAATACACAGGTATAATCAACATATATGCGGCTATATTAAACAATATACAAATAGATCATATTTTTAAGAGTTATGCAAAAGAAAATTTTTCGTCGACTGCGGACCCGACTTATGTTTATGTGAGCACTAAATGATCATTAGTGTATGTAATAATACAACGATGACATACTGCAGTACGTGTAACGAAATTTATAAATCCGATAATATATGAACGAAAATTAGGTTTCGACAGAAAACAATTCGGCTAAAAGTTTTAGTATTTAGTGATTATATTTAAAAACTATTTTAATTCGGCAATAACTTTCCCTTGCATCGATCGCAGCATATTTTCCATATTTAAAATAGTACGCGATATTTTGCATTTTTAAACAATTTTTCTCCTAAAAAAATTATTGAAATGAAAAAAGAATTTAGATCGATGCAAAATAGACTATTGACGATTTAAAAGCCTAGTTTTAAATTGAAATAAGGTCACTTAATGTAGCTATATTGATTTCAGGCACTGAGATTAGTTTGGTGAAAAATTTATGTGGGTTTATTATTTGCAAATTTAATTTAAATGAATTTAATTTTTGTTTTTTTATTATACAATATATTTTTTTTTAAATATTTGCCTCTAAAAACATTCTACGTTATATGTGAGAGACGTGGGGACCAATGAATTATTATTTTATTTTTTCATCAAAAATAAAATCAAGTCTTCTCAAATTATGGTATTAATTATATTCATTGTCTTTTAATTTAATCTAGATACCTACCTAACTACCTTATTTTACGAGTATTCTTACCCATAGAATAAGAGCCCATTTACTTTTGTTAATTAACATAGTTTGTATATACATTTGTATTTAAGCAATCGTTATGTTGTTATTCTATAAATAAACGATGCTACTCTGGGAGAGTCTGCTGAGAAAAAGTCCTCCCTTGGTAGAGGCGATGAAAAAAAAAAAAAAAAATAAAAAAATGGATATTTTTATAAAATAATAATTAAGCATAACAATAAAACAGTACCTATTAAATCTATTGATTGTTAATTAAATAGACCCGATTTATAAATAAGTTATATATTAGAATAAAATACATATTATGCAAGGCTGGGTATTAACGAGTTAAAAAGTTAAGCTAAATTTAAAAATATAAGTTACTTTTTATTGAGTTATAGAACGAGTTACTTTTTACGTAAAAGTTATTTTATTATTCAGTTAATTTTTTTTCACTTCCGTTAAATATAATTTTGTTTCTAAATATATGTATACAATATACATCTATATTGTAATTTTTATAATATATATTTATTTTTATTTTTATAAGAGTATTGGGTTTTAAATTGCGCAGAATAATTAGGTATAGGTGATAAAAAACCTAATCCGGGAGTTAAAGAGTTACATCTTTTTGACATACTGAAAAATTAGACTTATATTTAGGAATTTTTTTAAAGAATACTAAAAAAGTAATCAAAATGATGTTAATAGGATTAGAAATGAGATATTTCAGACATATTATTACAATATTATATAAAAATATGAAAAGTCGAAAGTGCTATATATAGGATACTAATGGTACCATCTAGAGCCGATTTCCGATTGATATCATCAACGCCAAAGTTATCCTTGGCTCCTTCTGGTCCTTTGCTAGAAAAATACACACGATTATAGTACAAAATATAGTTTTTTTTTTAAACCGGTACCATCTTGAACATTAATTTTTTTCACTAAAATACGGCTTTAATTCGTTATTAAATGAATTAATCAATATTAATCAATCGTAAAAATTGTTTTTTTTTTCATTCTCTCGATTTTTTTTTAGAGAATATCTATGAAGCTACACTTAATATATAATATAAATCCGACAAACACTGCTCAAATTATGCATTTTTGGCCAATTTTAAAAATGTGGTTTTGAAATAATCGTGCTTAAAGTTTAGGGAAACATATCGCCGAGATGTTAGGCAACATAAAATGTTTAGTGGGATATTATTCATTATTTCGTTTAAGCCAATAAAAACATACTGTCAATAAATGTCTTTTTCAATTAGATATAACTCTTTAAAATAACATAGCTTAAACCTTGAAGCACATATTTTTTACCTATTTTTATTTACTTATAGTTTTATATCTATATATAATTCCGAAAGTTTGTTTAGTCATTCAAACACAACAGATGCCTGGACACACGTTCTTCGTTCTCTGGGGCAGGTTATAGTAACTGCATTTTGTAAAATATTCGTCACTGTGAGAGGAAGTAATCAGTAAAAACCCTAAGGAAACTTCAAACTACTTGAAATATCAAAAAATGCTGTAAAATGTATCATCTAGAACCGTTTTTCTATCAATGTCATACCAACAGTAAAGCTCCTTTTGGTCAAAAAGTTGCTCACAAAAAAATAACCATCATTGAAAAATCAATAACTTCCTCGCTCTTCTCAGAATCTAAAATGAGAAAAATGTACCTATCAACATAATATGGAAATATTATAGTTTATAAGTTTGTTAGTAAAATATACTAAAATGTTTGGAACATGTATACGTATTTAAATATAAACTTTTTAGAAAGAATTTTATGTTTACTTTTAAAAATCAAATAAAAACCCCTACTTTTTTGAAAAACCTCACTAAATTGTATTCTTTTAAATTAATTTTAGTTAGTTTAGTAGTAAAACACTTTGGCTGGCAGCTAGTTAATATATTACAATATAATACAATATACTCTTTGAATCTAAGAGAGATTTTTATTGCTCACAATTGTTTTTAAAGAACTATTTTATACTACAATAATTAAATATTTTTTTATAAGATTAAATTTTAAATACTTTCTTTAAATTCCTTATGAGATTTCTATGAATTATGTTTGTTAAAACAGTTTGTTTAAGTATTAAGCTTATAAGATAATTGATCTAACTTAGTTTTAAGAATAATTTAATATATCGTGAATTAAGTTCATGATTATAATTTTATTTGTTAAGAAGATAATGTTAACAAAATATAATGCATTATATAAAAAAAATATAAAATATGCATTTTTTTTATATGATTGATAATTGGAATATTTTATGATAATTGATATAACAGGTAGGTAAGTGTATATATTAGTTTTATATGGTGTTTATCTACGTTTATGTACGTGTTTGTGTAGACTAAAAACTCGTAGGTATATTGAAATCAAATTAATTAATTGTTGACAATTGTCACTATATAAAATCCAAGAAATTAAATTAATTAACAATTATTTTTCTATGCATTTTGATTAAATCTTGTATTCAAGAACACCTTATGTAATTATAAAAAATGTCAGCAAAAAGTAAAAAGTACCTACATTCAACTATTTAAGCTTGTGTTTTAGTGATCTTACAGATAAAAAAAAACATATTGAAAATGGTTTGGGTTAATTTGTACATTGTTAGGTAGGAAGTTATAACTTATAAGTAAATGATATGCAAATGGTTTTAACTTTAAACAGTAAACAAATTGTTATCGTTTGTTTCCTTTAAAATACTATACAATAAACAGTACTAAAATTATAATTTTAAAATTAATAAAAAATTATTTTTGAAAAAGTTAGGTTTTTATTTTTGAAAAATTATTAAAATACTTTTGTTATATTAAAATATATTTTAAATTATAGTGCTTCAGAAAACACAAGAGCGAAGTAGCAGGTATATATATATCATATAGAGCGTACGATAAAAAAAGCGTTATGGCCAAAATAAATCGAAGCCAACGAAAACATTTTTGTCTAATGTTAAATCATTTAAATATGTAGAAACGCCCGCCATTCTATATATGCGTATTTTACTGTGTGCTGATTATATCCAGTCTCCAAACTCATATGAATATAAAAGATAAATATAAGATAAAAATGTCAAAAAAAAACTGTTTAAAAATTTGAGTTTATAGAAAAAAGCTCGCGGATAGGGCTATAAGTGGTGGTTTTCAATACCAATATAGTAATAGTTATTGTTTTACATCAAAAACAACTTCGTACTCTAGTATTCTACTTTATGTATACCTAATGTATATATATAGGTACATAGATTTATATTACATATAAATGTATATGACTACTGGCTTCTGTCACACTGGATTCCTCCAGTTTCACGGATTTACTCCGTCAAACATATACAATACATATATACACGTTAAGATGTTTAGGTATACAACAAAAAGTGACGAATTTCCAGTCCTTAATTATAGATATCATACCTTATTTTAAGGAGTTCTGTATAGAATATTTTAAAAAAAATTAAATTTAAAAATAAATTATATTTACAGTTTACTCTCGCATTTTTCATTTTTATCAACTATTGAGAATGTCTTAGAAAGACGAAACGAAAAATAAATGTTAAAGAACAGCATTACTATACCGTCCTACGTAACCAATTTTTGATATGTGCCTTTTTACACACTTAATAAGTCTTAAAAACTAATACGTAGGGACCGTAAAACGGTTAAATCGAGCACACTAGATAATATTGTTATCTATAACAATATACGACTCTTAGCGGATCGATGAAGTTATAGTGGATGTAAAATGATGTTTATTTATTTTTGTCTGGAAATAATTTGATCTAACCATTTCATGTGTACCATACCTATTTGTATACTAATACTTTTTACTATATAATATTTTTTTGCAATTTCGAGATCCTATACCGATCGAGGAAAGTGCTCTTGTCCCTTATAACATGCCCGGGTTTATTTCGTATTTTGAAGATATTTGTAAGTTAATAAAAATGAAAATTGTTAAAGTGAGTTTTCCAAACAAAGTAAAAAATGAATTATAGCTAACAACATTATCTATAGCAACTGATTTTTATGAGCTGTTAAAATATATAGACTTTTAAATTTTTTAACGGCTCATAAAACGTGTAAAAATGCATACCTATATATTAAAATATATCGACTCAATAAGTTTCTAGATAATTTGTTCTTTATAATTTATTTTTTATTTCATCTTTCTACAATATTCTCAAATTGATAAAAATGAAAAAAAAACAAACATATATATCGTAATTACAGGTCAATTAAAATTGTATTGACAGAAGACTACATTAATTATACATTTTTACATTTAACATTTTTGTATTAATAATTTTTTACCATTAAAATATTGATTTAAATTTTACTTTTTAATTTATATTTTACACAAAAAAAAAAAAATGTTTTAATTATTACTTACACCTATTATTTCAATAATTGGTAATTACATGCTTTCAATTATATATACTTATTTTATTTTAAGTCGATTAGAAAAATCTAACTTTATATTTACATTAAATATTAATTATAGTGCAATATTTATGTGATGAAAATTTCAATTTTTTTTTTTTATCACATTCTAAAATGTACAAAAAAATTGATGCTTTAATAGTGTATGTACCTATATGTATACACTCTTTTTTGGTAGACAGTCAAGTAGAAGTTTTTGGCTATAGATTATTTTCGTTTAGTAGTTTATTTAGCATAAATAAAAACTGCCAAAAATAATTCAAAATTTTTATACATTGGAAAACAGTATTATTCTCAATTTCGCTCAAAATCACATTTAAAATAGATAATAATAAAATTCGATAGGACGATGAACCAAATTGTTTGTATTATTGCTTGAATAATATTACAATTGAAGATGTATAATAGGTAAATGAAGGAGTGTAATTTAACATTTTGTCTCATAAGAAAGGGGCCCCTAAACATAATTGGCCCATCCTATTTACACATCTACTCCACTGATAATACCTACTCAGCACCTATAGTAAATAGTACCTAAAAATCATAACCTATTAATTATTACTAATATTTAATATTCGGGATTTTTCCGACTTCATAACAACAAAACGTATACCATACTGTGAACTATTTTAATTTTTTTAAGCCGGTATATTGGTAAGTCTGCCCTAGTCCAGTGGCGCACACGGAGGGGTACAGTGGTGTCAGTCGACACCTCTATAATAATAGTGGGTGGGTGGTAGATGAATATTATTGCAATATTTTGTTAATAAGCTATAAGATAATCTATTATGAACGTTATATGAACGACGTATTTACGGGGGGGGGGGGATTTGGGGGATAAATCTCTCCCTCGCACTTCGGATTTTAATTTTTTTTTTATGGAAATATATAGTAAAATGAAAAAATATATGCTTAGGGGTGGGGGGTTAATATATATTTTCATAAAAAATAAAATAAAAACCATAACATATGATATAAATCATATTACCGGCGTGTGGAATTGAGGAACAATATAGGAATTCCACAAGGAATGGTTTCCTTTATTATCTATGTGTGTTACAAATTCTATCGATTTATTTATAGAATATAGATAACCGCTATCGCACGCCCACACCGTATTCGTGAACCGTTACCCCGCCAACGTACATCTATGTCTCCAGCTATACAATGATACAATCGACAATGCGACATCGTGTCATAAACAATATTTATATCATTTTCATCAACAAAACGTTGAGGCATTTTGTGTTTTTAATTATAATTAATTGTAGACTGTGTTGATTTTTTTTTTTAGTGAATTTAGTTTATTGAACTAGTTAATTGTATCTATAAAATTATAAAAGTGTAAAACGTATAGTTGTTAAGGTAAGTCTGAAAACACTAATATGTTATTATAACTACTATAATACTTTTGATAACTGTTTATTTTAAATAATACATTAGGTACTGTTAAAAAGAACTGATCATATATTTGAGTTAGCTTATAAGCATTTAAAACATATAGATTTAATATAATAATGGATAAGGGAATGCCCCCCACAGGTTACCTTATGATAAATTATTTCATCCCTCCTTTAAACATTTTCTGAACAATATTGATTACAAAAATCGTTTGGGTACATTTAACAGGTGGCAGAAAACGAGCGTGCTCCATTTCCCTAGTCCACCAAAAACTGAAATGACGCCCCACTGCATTCGTTATGTTCTCATGTTTTATTTTTACGTATTTTTCATTGTTTTACTACGTATCGTAATTTTGGTAAAACATAATTTTAGCCTATTAGGTGGGCCAGAGACAAGCAGACAACAAATACGGATATAACGTCGTCATAACACTGTAGGTATAATGTCGTATATGTTTACAAATACGGAATTATTTTTAAGGGATAAAAAGGAAGGGCTCCGGAATTTTTTGGTACCTATTTATTTTTGGTCTTGTTGCTTGAACCCAGTAAAAGTGTACACAACCATTCAAAAATAATTACAATGTCCAACACTCTGGGAGGGTTAGGGGGGGGGGGTAGAGGGTTGATGCACCTAAGACCCTGCCCGATCTCCTGCAGTCCACGGCCCTGGTGCGTTCAGACATGAAACATTATTGGTGGGGAAGTCGGTCGGCGGTGCACCCGCGTGGTCCGCTCACGGTCTGCGGCCGCGTCCCACCGTCGCCGCTGTCGCGTGTAAACGCTGCCTCCAGTAAATCGCCGCTGGCGTCTGGTTCGAGCGTCGCGGGACGACTGTATGGGCATTGGGCGGCGCGGGAAGGGAACGGTGGTCGGCGGACCGGTGGAGGTGAATCCAGAAGAGACGACGACAACAACAACACGGCCGCCGCCGCCGCCGCCCGCTAGATCGTCGGGTGCGTGCGCGTGTGCGCGACTAGCGATCGGAACGCGCAACGTTATACCTAATAATAATAATAATGTAATATTGTTATCAGCCACGGCGGCCAGGCGAAAATAATATGTGTTTCTATAGGTACGGTACCCATGACCGACTCCGAACGCGAAATAGGTACACACCAACTATAACGGTGTAATAGCAGTGCGTACAGCTGTAAATAATAATGGAAATTCGAATGTTGTTTTTTCTTTTAAAATTCTTTACCAGTTATGCCGAGCATAGCGGCCACAGAGTCCCAGTGATCGTCCAGAACGGACCTGTTGTGATGTTGCGGATGTTGCCGGTCCCACAGCTCGGGCTTGCGGTATACTTCGGCGATCAGACGGCTGACCTCCGGCGAACATTTGCCGGAGGACATGGCGGGCCTTTGAAATTTGGATTTCGCCAAAAAAAAACAAAAAAAAAAAAGAGGAAGAAAAACGTAACGCGACGCACGTTGTAACGTCGTATACGCGGTGTGCCGGCGTGCGTGCTGCATACGCGCGTTTCACCGGACGTTTACCCGCTCCGCCGCTATACATGCGGGCGGCGGCGGCGGCAGCGGCGGTGGCGGCGGCGGCGGCCTCGCCGAATCGACAAACCGGCGGCAGCGCGGTGGCTGCAGTCGTGCCAACGTGAACGGCCACCTCCGTGGCCGGACGAAATCGCTCCGCTGTCGTGCGCGGCGGCCGAAACACGGCAACAACAATAGTGGTATTTTACGTTTTCATGGGATTCCATGTGTCCCGGTCGCCCACCCGACGTCTATGCGCTATATTATATATATATATATACTATAAACATGAAATGACATACGTTGACGACCGACACGCGCGCGTAAAACACGACGACTGCACGATTCCGAGGCGACGGCCGACAGCAGTTCTACATACCTGACTGAAAATTGTTCACTTAAAATATATAATGTGGTTACCTAACCTAGGTATAGGTATGAATATATAGTTGGGTATAGTCCGGGTACCGCAGTATAAAACTGTAATATTCCCGACAAATCTTACGACAACGGACGTCAAAATACGTCAATTATTATAGACTGTGGGTGGATCTTGCACTCGTATACGACGTGTCTATACCTACGCCACTAGGCATAGTATTGCGTTATGTTTAATAATATAGGTACCTCTGAATAGCGAACACTCTCGGTCGCCGAAATTTTGTCCGCTATTTTTTCCAATTTTTTTTTTTCCTACCAATTTTTTCCTATACATAAATAGTGAAAATGTCCCCGTCCCCGAAAAAACGTCCGCTATTTGGAAGTGTCCGCTATTTAGAGGTGTCCGTTAAGGGAGGTTTCACTGTATTATACATTTTTCCGGACGATTATTATCATTATCGTATTTAGGCATGCCCTACCGACCGGCTACCACTAATTATTATTATTTGTCACTGTTGCGAGGCACGAGGTTATATGGCCGCCGAACACACGAGTTTCCCATGCGGTCTGCACTCCAATCCGGCGAGAGGTCCGGCCGGCACACACGTGTCTGTGCTCCGCGAGAAATCCGTATGCCGTATTATCGTCGTAAACAGCGAGTGCATGTCACGGACAGTGGCGTCATTTCAGGTTTTACTAGGTGGGGGCAAAATTTTGACCGGCCCCTTTACAAATAATAAATAACGTAAATAAGCAAAAAAAAAAAAAAAATAGGTCTTCGCATTCTTCTCGATGTAGGTATACCCTTGTCGGTCCCCCTTAAAATTCCCGATAGGCTTTAAAAATCCCGCAAAAATTAGTCGGCCCCACATGAATCTTAGGGTGGGGCAAATGACGCCACTGGTCACGGACCTTATACACCTGCACAGTTATAGTGTCAATGTATGGTCACAATTCGATATGTCACCTTGACCGTATGATATATTATATTTATAGTCAAACTAAACGAAATCCCAACTTCACACTGCATATTAGTGCGTATATGTACACGTTTAAATGAAATTACAAATGCGATGTGAAAACGAGTACGAGTATAAAACGAAATTTTAGGTTTTGAGTGGAGCGACGATTCTATTGGTTTTACAATGTTCCGAGTATAGCTGCGGTTTACAAGTAAAGAGATTTTTTTATAGCACATTCGTTCTAGACCGTAGGTAGCTGGTAGGTACTTTCCAGAGGTTGTTATTATTTTTTTTCTTGATTTTCCCATGCATTTTTCTTAAGCGTAAAGAAAAACTACTTTTAACTTTTAAAACGGAAAAATATCAAATAAAGTCACTATAGCATATATTATGAATATTACATGGAATATTATCTATACATTTTAATTTTTTTTTTTTTTTTTTTAAGTAGTATATTACACCAGGCATACGACACTTTGATATATTCTATTATTCTCGACGAGATCGATTCTATGACCTTGAAATATATTATATTGAGCTGGTACATTGTTGTCTTCAATGGTGCCAAACAAATTTAGGTGATAACGGTTATTTTGTCGTTGCGCGATAATCACATTTTGGTAGGACAACGGGGAACGTAAACAAATAATATAACAAACAAAATATTATATGCTATATATAATATATATGTAGTATTATATATAACTCGCCGTAGGTAAGTGGAAAATGTGTTTTAGGTAAGTAGGTATTACTAATTTTATTATTTTAATGTAAATTTTTACTTTGCATTTTTTTTTTTTTACAAATTTAACTGTTTAGCCATTTGTAGGGAATTTTTCGATGTTTTATGGAATTTTTGAATTTTTCACAAAATTAAAATTTTTTTTCCTACAAATATTTTAAAAATAAAATATCGATTATTTCATCAATTATTAATTATAATATTAAATATATTTCAATATATTTTATCTACAATATCTATTTCAAATATTGTGGCAATTTAAATATTTTCAAATTGTAATATAAACTATGATATTCATATAGATATAAAGATAGTACCTATACCTGCATAGTGGCTATAAAGTCTAGATAGTGACAAACGTGAAGCATCAAAAAAATAATTTTTTAATGGATTTATAGTGCATTTTTTGAGCTTTTTAAGGAATTTTTGCATTTTTTAAAAACATTTTTGGCGATATTTTAGGCATCAAAATTTCAGCCCTAATGATAACTTTTCTACAGTATGGCTCACGAAATTTTGTGGATGATGGTAGCGCACCGCGTGGCTGGATACCTATATCTCTGTAGGAGTCGGTAAATTGTATTTATTATAACACGCCTATATCTTATTTTCAAAATTTTACATATAGCCGTACTCGTATAGTGTTTACATAGCTTTTACGCTATAACTCTCTCTAAAGAGAAGAAAAGAATTCTATTTCACACCATTTTCCAGTAAAAAATTGCATTTAGCCGATACCTACTTAAGAGGGTCATTTTTCGATTTATAATTTTTTCGATAAATGCATGAGAAAAAACAACCAAAAAATTAAGAAAAAACGGTAAAACCACGATTTTGTTAAAATCCAATATGGGTTTTTTTGTCGCAATTCCATAAGTAATGGTCCTAACGTCTTGAAATTTTCACAAAAAAATACCACTATTTTCATAGTCAAAAACTACTCATTCTAATTTTAATAGTCCGGCACGATGCTTACTCCAATAACAATTTTGAAAACGCATAGATTTTTCATCACTTACTCGAAGGAATGATTAAATCACATTCTTTTTTCGTATTCTATACTATAATTTAAACCTTTTAAGTTTCCAAAATTTTAAAAACTTTGAACATAAAAAACTAATCAAAATAATTTTTGAAATGTACTTCAAACATTCCCTCGTAAATGTTATGGAAATTTTGAATATTGTTTCGAAATTTAAATTGATGTACTAATTGTAATGTTCTGATGGAATTAGGAATTGTCTATTTGAGTGAAAAACATAAAAATGTTAGTGGTTATAAAATAGAGAAGTGGCATGTTTACACGGATGCGTGTAAAGACTCCTCGTATACTTTTGATACCTACGAATTACTGACACTAATGATCACGTACGCCTCACAAAAGTACAAAATCGTACAAAGAAAGTATAATAAATTGTCTAAATAATAATTCTTAGTATTGTGTGGTGTAGAAGTAAAAATTTTCGACATTTGTTTTCCAATTTTGAACTATTTATAGCAATTTTAAATATTGAAATTTTTTCACCATAAGAGTTAATTGAATTTTATGATTAAATAATTGAATTATTTATTCAATGTCAAAAATACGTCATTCTAGCTGTATATAGCTCAAAAATCGATACACACATATTTTTAATACCCATTTTAATTTTTATAATACCTACCCATTTAAATTTTTCGACAACATGTATTATTTCGGTATGAATATGTGTTTGAATATTGGAAAGAAAATGGGTATATATGGATTTGAAATTTTCACCAAAAACGTTATCAAAATTTGGTTATGGTAGATAGTATATTTTTTATATAGCGATATAGCGTTTAATTTATTACCAAATTAATAGTTTCGGTAAAATGGGCCTAAATCATATTATCATCTTACTATATAGGTACAATCCAGAACCGACCACTAATATGCGATTACCTATAGGAAGTTCGTAAAATATTTGGTTTTTGCCAAATATATTTTATGCAAAAATATTTATTAAACACAATTCCAACATCGCAGATATTTCTAAGATCGAAATAGTTTTGTTTTATGCAAACCCGATATTTATTTAGAAAATATAATCCTTTGTGATTCCTAATTTACGCCACTGTATATGATACATGCAGAGCTTTAGCTATTTAGCTGTTGGGACCCCTTGCAGGGAATGTGGTAAATGTTTTTCCACGAGAAAAACGTTTAGTATAAGTACTATCTACTTACTTAGGTTATTGTTAGGACATTAGTTATGTCTAAGTTTATTCAGACCGTGTAGACGTAAGATTAATAATATGCGGTGACAGTGTGACACTATTAGTTTTAGATTTCTAAACAAAAGTTTGGAAACCTCATATCTCTGTTTCCATCCGTCTGTCCGTTCGTTTGTCCGTAGTTACTGGTATACTTACATAGTTACGATTATTGATTTGATTACTAGAGAGATAGATATTATTTATTTTATTTTATATTTCTAGATCATGATTTTAAATATATTTAGAAACCGTGGATTAAGCACACTTGCAGAGTGGACTTTTCTAACTTGTTTAAAATATTATACAATATTAACCGTTTATAATAATATTACTTTAATCGTCTAATATTTACACATTTTCTTGTTTTATTCATTGTTGTAAAATAATGATAAAACTTAAAAGTAAATAGTTTGCTGCTCGTATTTATTTTACAACAAATTATACGTGAGCTTAACGTAAAACAATACATAGGTATAAGACGATTTTATTATAAACATGTAGGTAATACTTAGCTCCCACACCATCCACCATGACCTAATACCTATAATTAATATGAAAACATTTTTATTTTCATAATACCTACTTCCTAGGTAATCTTAGTTTAAATAATAATTATATGATATAACAAATTACATACGATGATACTAGATATTTACTATTTATATAGGTACTTGTAATAAGTACATTTTTTTATCTTCTTAAAATATTTTATGTTCTAAAAATAAAAGAATATTAACCAACCTGTGATATAATTACATAATTACCATTTTAATTATTTGAAGATAAAATTGTTAATTATTATATTAAATAGATATTAACCTTATAAGTTATATTGTCTTATTGAAGCATAGGCTTTAGGCATAGCAGTACAATTAGCAGCCACAGCTATTTTAGGTATACCTAGTAGGTAGGTAATATATATTAGTTTATTAGGCTCCAACTGTTTTTCAATATTACCTACTAATTATTATCACTTGTCAGACACATTGAACCAAATATATCTGTGATTTCAATAAAAATTTAGAATATATTATTATAATAATATGGTTGTTAATATACGTCCAATAAAATATTTGTTAATTTAACTGTAAAATAATAAAACGTGTTATTGATTTAACAATATCTTTTATCAATGTCTTGGGTAAAATTGTCTAATTGAATACAAATTTATTCGAATTAACAAATATTTGGTTAATTCAATTATATATATTATGTGTTTTTTCTTCTTCATAGAACAAACGCCCATTTGTTAATCAATTTAAACGAAACATTTTTTCAATTTAATAACATATTTTATTATAATAATAAAATCTGTATTATTTTTACAAATTATTTTTACAAATTATTTTTATTAAATTATAAGTTATATATTTTATGAAATTTACAAAATGAATTTGTTATTGTAAACACATTTTTTATTAATTTAACAATATATACATTAATAATGGAAAATTGTATTATTTCAACAAATATTCGTTTGTTAAAATTTTATTACATATTGTTAATTCTACCAATGATATTTGGTTCAGTGTACTATATATAGGTACCATAGAATATCGATCTACAATTCTAATAGTTAATTATAGTATAGACCTTTTTAATAGTTGTAAGCATCTAATAAAGAATTTTTCATCATCTATCTTTTAAAATTGAATATTTTTTATGATAATAAATAACTAACATGATTATAATAACTAATAACTAATAAATAATCAAATTCTGATACTTAAGAATATTTTACTTTATCTACCTATTTTTGAACAGTCATCAATTTCAATTGAATAATTGAATTAACGGAATTAAATAATTTTTAAAACTCATTTGGCTGGATATCGATATATTTTTTTAAATAATTTTCTAAGGAAATTAATTATGATTTTATGGACCAAATTTGCATATTTGTTTTGCGCAACCAAAAAAAATACAAGTAAGAAACAAATTTCCATCATGTTGAGATATTTATACATTTATTATTATCAAAAATAGATATAATTTAAAAGCTCGACCTATACTGTATTTTGAATTTTAAAATTCGGCATGGCCTATATTGGATTTAAAACGTATAAAATCAACCAGTATTGCATATTTTCAATTCAGAAATTTGGCTGATAATGCATTTTAAATGTAAACGTCCGGCTCAGTCGTTTTAATTTTAAAGAGCACAATCCAGCCTGGCCAAAACTGTTCTTTAGTAATAATATTAAAAAATAATTTGTTGGCTGGTGGTTTGGTCTGAACAAATTTTTTATTTCTATAATACAAATGTAGAGCAATAAATATGTCATTTTTCCAACTTTCGGGAAAATCAAATTAAATCTTTTTATTGATACTGAAATTAAAAATATTTTATTAACAATAAATATTTTTTATATTTGTAGAAATTGTTCTAAGATGTCTGCTGACTGCTGACTGAAAATTATTAACTTAATAGATAACAAATCAAGACATTCATATGTAAAGTGTATATAATGAATATACATTTTAAATTTTCCTTTAGTTTTGGTGTATCAATTATCTTATTTTAACGATAATTAATCTATGTATTTATCTCTAAATTCTTCAGAACTTCATTAATTAATCATTTTTTAAATATTATATTATCTATAATATTTTACGTATTACATAGTATATTATAATATAATTGAGTTTCATATTCAATCTCTAATAGCTTTTTGCTGAAACCAGTATTAGGTACCTATTAATTAAAATAGATATTTTACAAATTATTACAAAATGTCATTACATGAATCACTGAAAAATAAAGGTATAGGTATATTCATTTTATGATGATTTTCATTTATTCATTTATTTTTAGATTGTTTTCGACAAAATGTATCTTATGAACTCTATTTGGTGTAATTATTCAAATAAAAAATAACAGTTGGTTCAAATTTGTTATATTACTTATTAGTAAGTAGGTAACATCGCCATCTTTGTGGTTTACCCAAAATGGAGTAATCACGTGAATACTAAAGTTTTATTTTAGTTATCATATAGCAATGTATTTCGTATATGTTCAAAACTTGAGATTACATCATAGGCGTGTGCACGGATGCAGCAGATGGTTCATATTATGCTGCATCTCCAATATTTTTCGGGCCAGTAGTCGGCCGGTGAGCTGGGCCCGATATTTTGTAAATGTGAGTAAAGGTCGAGACGGGCTGGTATTTTTTTTGTCTAGGTCAGTTTGGTTTTGTGACTAGGCCCTACCCCGATATTACCTACACTAGAAGGCTTGACTCATAATATATTATTTGAAATTTAAAAATCCGGAATAGTTTATATTGGATTCAAAATATATACGACAGACAAAGATCTCATATTTTCGTAAGAAATCGGGTGCTTCTCATTCCGGTCCGTAATAGTTTTAAAAAATAGAAATTCGGCCCAATCTGGTTTTATTTGTAAAGAGCACAGTTCGTGCAGGTCTTTAGTACTAAATTTCCAAAAACATTTATAGGCTGACAGACCGGTCTGAACCAATTTATTAGCGTACGAACGCAGAGCGATTAATATGTTATTTTTCTAAATTTAGGGAAAATTAAGTTAAAGGTTTTTTTTTTTTTGATACTAAAATTTTAATCTTTTCAGAAAATAAAATATTTTATTGACAATTTTCAAGATATATAAAATTTTTTTTCAGATTTCTGCTCCTTGATTAACGAAATATAGATAACAAATCAAGCCATTCATGCGTCTATTTAATATATTTAATTTCCTTTTAGTTTTGATGTACCTATCACTAATCTTATTTTTAATGATGATTTTTCAGTTTGAATCAAATATTATCTCAATTTTCAATACGAAAAAGTAATATAAAACATTTAACAATAAATACATGAAATGTAAGTAATAATATTTCATCTGAAATTGTTTAGGACTTTTGTATGTGTAGGTACCTACATATATATTTTTAAATATATATTTTATTATATGAAACACATTTAGTTTTTAATTACCTACTCATAAATAATAATAGTATAGGTACCTATAAAGTAATTTGTTTTTTTTTTTATCATGGATTAGACAGAAAGTTAATTGTACCTGTACTTCATTCTATATTATTTCATATTTTTAAATTTTTTTATCCATTTTCCTTTATTTGTTAAAACTATATCAACTTTCTATAACTCGATTTTCTAAAGGTAACTTATGATTTAAATTATAAATTCTTAAAACATATTTTTATAAGAATTTTCACACTTTTTAATTCTGATGAATATTAGCCGAGTAAATAGTATTAAAATTTTAGATTCGGCGATGTATAGAAATATTATATACGTTATTATCAACATCTATTATACGTGCTATTACTTATTACTACGTGCTTATACTTCTTAACTTCTCTGCGTCTTAAATTTGAATGCTTGTTACTGGGATAATATTCATCTGATTAAAAAAAAAAAATCAAAAGTGAAAATTCTTATGAAAATACATGTTTTAAGAATGTATAATTTAAACCATATGTTGCCATTTGGAAATTGTGTTGATATAACTTTAACAAATAAGGATAGGAAATAAACAATTTAAAAATATGAACAAATATAAATTGGAGTATAAAAATAACTTTCTGAAAAAAGTTTCGAAAAGACCATTATTTCTTCAACAGATATAGATAAAAATCACATTGTGTAAAAATGTTAATTAATTTTACATACGTTTTGAAAGTAGAGTACCCTCCAAATAAAATCTTTGCTTTACATACTTGTAATTATTTAAACCTACATTTTTATATTATAGAAATTCACAAGGATTGTCACGTTATAATTGAATTTGATGACACGGATTTCTTTTTAAATTAAAATATAAGCTTTTGTGCGTGTAAAATATAGTTGAATATTTCAGGAAATTGGTATTATTTATATGTTTTATATATGCAGAAAAAGCTCTTATTTTGTATTATATGTAGGTATCTTCTTATATATTATGATTCATTTATAATTCTCGGCAAACGAACGATTTTTTATAAAGGCTGAAGTGCGTGTGGTTTTTATCTAATTAATATGCTATACTTAATTATTTAGATACATACCTACCTAATAACAATTATCTGGGGTATTTTAAAATTATATACCTAGTCCACTTTTATACATATAAATTAATTTTAGATTATAAAAGCTATTTTAAAAGCTCATTTTAGATTATATTTATTATTTATTTATTTTTATTGTTATTGATTATGCGAATTCCTTGCTAAATATTTGCATAACATATTTTTCAAATTTGTAATGGGGGGACGGGGCAGCTAAACGTACGCATTAATACGTCGATATTTTAAAATATCAAACGGATTATAAACACATAATATTCACAAAAAATGCACTGAAAATAAATAAAAAAACATGGTCTTCTTACTGATTTTATAAAAATGATTATTGTATGACCATTCTAAACTTCAAAATCTATTATTTGTGAAACGTCTATCCGTAGGTTAGGTAGGTATTTTTGGTTATCAGGTATTTTTTTACGTATTTAAAAAAATCCAATATTTACAAACATTTTTCAGTTATTTTTAAGCTTAATCATTTATACATATAGACTGATATATTAACAATAGTTTTAATATAAAGCAAAATATTCACAGCATTGACCGTTTATCGTGGAACGAATTAATTAAAAATAAAAAAATATATAAAAAATAAAAAGTTATTATTTAAACAATTGCTTTACAATTACTCGTGTGTTAAGCGATGTCAGTCATGGATAACATAATTGCTCTTTGGAGTTGAACGTATTTTTTTTTTTTTTACAAAATAAGTAATAACCTTTTTGCATATTTAAATTTAAAAAAATTAATCATTTTATGAAAAACGTCAGTATTGTTTGAAAATATACGACAGTTACTATCTCGAAGAAAATAAATACAATTATAAGCATTGAATTAGTATTGTTTATGAGTTTGTTTTACTTAAATTTCTGATAACTTAAGACAGAAAACAAAATTGTAATATTATTGTATCAAAGATTTATCATTAATAACTTATTGGCTTTACTGATGGCAAGAAATTTCATGAATAATAACAATATATACTTAGTACATATATAAGTTATAATAATAAAATAAAATAAACATATTCAATATATTTATTATATATATTATTTGTAATATTTATGATATATAATATGATATGTTAAGTATTTAAATATAATTTAATACAATAATATATAACCTTTAGTGTAAATTTTTTTTTATGAGATCATGATCAAATGCCAAAAATTAATGTTGTTAATGCTAAAAAAAAATTGCTGTATGTTTACGATCCATCGTACTTTTATCTTTTTGGCTTTAAATTTTAATATCATAAGGTATATTAACCCACCCTATCTGTATAATATAAGAACATATAAAATGGCATTAAAATGCTACATTGGAATACTTAACATTTTTTATTATTCTGATACTGTCGACTAACCGTAGAATCGTTTTTACATCATCCGACGGATTGATGGATTTACGTAATATTATTACATCACAGTATACTGATATATACAAAAAACATAATATTTTAATACATATATACAACAATAGGTAGTATAACATTGCCTAAACATTAGTAAGTGTTTGTAATGAAAATGTGTTCATTTCCGTTTATACATAATTTTATTCTGTATAGTATCGCCTGCGTGTCTATGTTACTGTTAGATATTTATCGTTTCTTAAACACGATACTTATGGGAAGGGGGAGGGGCCAATAGAACATAGAGTATTATAATGAATAATATAATATATTCATAATAGAATATAATGATGAATGATAATAATTTGATAATGATTCTATAATAATAGAATGATATAATAAAGAATTAAAGTTTAATCTTGGCATGTTATTTAATCGGAAAATGTATAATCTGCTATATATACGTACAAAATTAGAAATAAGTAATAATAAACATAATAATAGTAATATTAAATAGTAAATAATGGAGACTCAGACTGTAATAACAGAACTCCAAGTTTTTTTTTAGATAATAGCGGGATCATGATGACGAACTATATATAAATATATATAATAGATGAGTACAAATTATTAAAAAAAATATTATAATAATTATTATAAAAACTATAATAAATCGAAAAAAATTTATACCGAGCTGTTATAGACGATAAGAATTATTGTCATATAGATAAGAGAATCACCCGACGAGATTGGGCTTCAGTCAGACTGTGTCTAGAGCGACGGTCGGGTCGACTAAATCAGATCGTGTAGTGTGTAGCCCCGCTTTAGATAGGAAATACATGTTTTTTGATAATTATTGAAATTATATACCAATGATAATTATGGATTTTTAATATAGTAAATTAATAGTAAAATTAATTAATTTATGCATATGACACTCGGCATGAAATATTGTTTAAATAAAAATTTAACAAGATTAATAGATAGGTATATGTGTAGAATATAAGATAAAATAAAACAAAACAAACTAAAATATTAATAGGATATGTTCTTCAGACATAGTTTTCAGAGTCGAACATCAAGTTCCTCCAGCCATTCGATCGCCGTTGGTCCACAAGCATGCAGTATTGCTACCCTTCCTTCAACTTTGGCATTCCTCAACGATATGACTTGTAATCTATATTAAACCGCACTCGCACAGCGGAGAATCGGTCATACCCCATTTGTTTAATAGATAGTTACACCTACCTTGCCCAGTTCTTGTACGGTTCAGGGCCGTTGTGCCATTGTGCTCGATTTAGCTCGAAGCCTGGGACTCTGCTATCATGGGCGCGGGCTAACTAGAGAATGGTTTCGAACGTTAGTATTTATCCACCTGTTTGTCCACATCTCCTCTATTGTTTTATTTGGCTCCATATAGGGTTTCTGGATTTAAGTCTCGTAAGTGGATGATTTACTATGTCTATTTATATTGGTAAGTCTGGATGATTGCTTAATTTGAATAACATTGACTCAGTCTGGACTTGTCTGCGTAAGTCTGGAGGGGCTATATTGGACAGGACTGGCAGCCAATCTAATTGAGTAGATCTCACGGTGCCTGTTATGATTCTCATGGTGTCATTCAGCTGTACATCGACCTTTTTGCAATGCACACTTCTGGCCCACACAGGTGCGCAGTATTCTGCCATACTGTACACTAAGACTAGAGCAGAAGTGCGAAACACATTTGTGTGACAGTCCCAATTTGTGCCTGTTACCTTGGAAATAATGTTATTACGTGTTTTAATTTTGTCTTTTACGCTTTCAAGGTGCTGCTGAAAGTTAGAGTTCTGTCCATCCTTACCCTTAGATATTTAGGTGCTTTTCCAGTGGTGATTTTTTTGTCATCGATTTCTATATTTAGTGCTCTACCGATTTCTCGGTTATTTAAACGGAAAGTGGATGTTACTGATTTGTTTGGATTCAATTTGAGGTGCCATTTCTGGAAGTACTTTTGTACTTTTACCAAGTCCGCGTTCAGTACACTTTCGATTTCATCAAAGGATGTAGCTTGTGTAATTAGTGCCACGTCATCCACGTATCGACACTGTGTCAGTTATATCTGCTGTGTATATATTAAAGAGCATCGGGGAAAGAACAGTTCCTAGTAGAAGGCCATTTTGTAGGATTTTGTATCGGCTTATTTTCCCTCTATGCATTACTCTAAATTTTCGATTCGTTATCATTTTCTCTAGCAGTAGTAGAGTGGCTTTACATCTAATGATTTTAGCTATTTTATGAAGGAGACCTCTAGTCCATACTGTGTCTTAAGCCGATGATAAGTCAAGAAAAACTGCACCCGATTTTGCTGGAAGCCGTTTTTCACATGCGTTGTAATTGCCAGGACTTGGTCGCAATAGTTTCTATTTTGTCTGAACCCAGCTTGTTCTAATGGTAGGGACTTCTCTTTTATTGGTTGCAAACAAACCAGAAGTAATCTTTCGAAGAGTTTATACATTGTGGACAGTAAGGATATTTGTCTATAATTGTTAGGGTCGGAAATAGAAATATTTTTGTTTTATAATTAAAGCGTTTATAATGTACTGTTCACTAATTTGATATCCATATAATAATGATATTTTTGTTTTGAATAACTTAACTCGTTGTAACATTAATATACCAAATACCCTTTAAGAACAAATTTTCGATTGGCAACCATTTGTTTATCTAATTAAATTCGGTACTTAATAATTGCAAATATGTTTATTAAAATTTGTTTTAAAATTAAAAATAAAAATAGAAAATAGACCACATAAGATAAAGTATAAATGGAAAAGCTTTATAAAAATAAGTATATAATATAGTGGTTTTCAAGCATATAAATGGTGAAATAAATATTCGAAAACTAAAAATGGACTACCTATGTTTTATCTGGTTTAGGCAGAAACAAACAAATTGCTAGATATAATAGTGTAGCCTGCATTAGTCAGGAAGAGTTTCTGATGTTGAAATACCAAATTAATTTATTTTAGCTATTTGGATAAACCATCTATTATATTAAGACCCCACTTACCTATACAATATTTAATTATATAATTATTATAATAAAAACGTAGGTATACACTTATTATTATTTCATTAAAATTGTATTTTGTTTCCATTAAATTTAAATAAATTAATTAAATGTTCATCAGAGACAAATTGTTGATCATAATATGCAATACCTAGTATTTACCGGCCGAAATAATTTATCAGTCAATATTGAGAACAACATTCTAAATCTAATTTTTCGGTATCCATGATAACAATTTAAAACCTCATTAGGATTGATACTACAAGTATGTATAATATTATTAATTTGTGTCTTTAGTTCGTTTATGATATAGTTTTAAAATTTTTTTTTTTTTAGGTATTATCTTTTAATTAAACGCGTGTTGTTTGTACATTAGTATAATATTATGTTTGATTTTCTCTCACGCCCGATAGTTTATAAATATTTTAGTATAAGTGTAGTATAAATATTAATTATATTCGCCACCATCACAACACCCCTATCTTAGATCAAATCTCTCCATTTTCTACTTCCAATTTTTTTAGATCCTCTTCAAATACTTTAACCCACTTTTTTAGATCTACCGTGAGGCTGCTTTCTTTAAAGCTTTCATTCTAGTGTTGCTCTTATATTATTTAGACAAATATCTATCTCACTTGCACAGTCATATTTAGTGCTTAGTATTTAAGATCTTTAACTTTGTCAGACATTAATCTCTCCAATTCCATGGGACTTTCTCTAATATATAATCTATAATTCCATTATTTTAGTTCTATCAGTATTAATCAGTAGATCTATTTTCTTCTATACGTTTTTCAGTATTTCAGCTGCTTTCGTTGTATCTTCTAAAGATTCTAGATATCTAGATCTTTAGTGAATCCTAGAATTCGTACTCTTATCAATATTATGTAGGAAGGTATAGGTTGTATACATATTTATGAAGTTTAAATAAGACGCTATTTTGGGTTGGCCATTATTTTTGTTGTTGTTTAATTGGCATCATTGTTCTTATCATTTTCGTTATCTACTATTACTCCGGATTTTTATTGGGCGATTAATTTTTGTTTTACCGTTACCATTTAGCAAATAAGAACTAAAAATGTCATCTGGGTATTTTAAAAATATATATTCTCTCAACTCTCAGGCTCTATCTTAAACTAACTTATACCTACTTCGCATTTAATATTAACGATTAATTAAACATATTTCGGTCGAAAGTTTCATTGTCATTATGAGGACAATAAATTGTTTTAATGTAATTTATTGAGTTTTGGTATGAATTTCTTCTTGAAGGAATCTAACATTATATATCTACGTAGATACAAATAATATAACGGTTGGCTTGTCGCCTCTGACTGTGTTGGTTTTTGAATAATGACATTCAAACATACACAAAACTCACTAGTTTACCGTTTATCGTTCCAAAACTTGAAACCACAATTTGTTTTCAGCAATCATGTGCTTTCGTTCATATATTAGGAGTTATAGGAAGCATATGGTCCTGGCACAACACGACAAATTATTGTTTTAATCGTCTCGATTTTCCCGACCACTTCAAGTGATTACTAATTAGTAAAACCAACAAGATAAATATATCATAAAATCACTATTTCTTAAATGGAATTAAAAAAAAAATTATTACACTTTTTGACTTTTTCTGTTCCTAATAGAATATTGAAACTTTGATATGTGTGCCTTATATTCAGGCATTGTCCCTTTCTTATTGTATACAGATAATATTAATATGTGATTTATGCAGGCCAGAAAAAAAAAATTAATAAATATCGGAAAAATTCTGTTTAATTTTATGTAAAAAAATTGTTTTGGAAAAATTAGGACTTTTCACAGAGTTAAGTATCCCCACCGATCTTAGTTTATACGTTTTATTTATATTCTCACAAGACAATTAATTGTATTGTACTTGAAATAACAATAGAGGACTCGTTTATTACCAGGTCACTAAATATTGTTATAATTATTATAATATACTATTAATTTGTTCATTTTAGTCATCCTGAACAACTACAGGGTGATTCATTTAACAATAAACACTAACTTTTCCGTGCAAATTTTGTGTTAAATAATTTTAATTTCTAGTTTAATTATAGAACCCTTAAATCCCTGTTGTGCCCGTCTGTCTTGATGCATACATATTGAATATTCAACCAAAAAAAAAAAAAAAAAATTATTATTTATCAATAATCAGTATTTAAAGTTTATAAAATGGAAGTGATGCGGGGTATTATGTAAAAAATAAAATACAAAAATACAATAAAATTAAAAAAAATATTCACAAACATTGACTGAGAAAATAAAATTAGTGTTTTCTGTCAAAATTCACACAGTATATCGTAGTGTGGTAGTATGCCCAGTATGCCTAGTATGTGGGTATACAATTTGTAATGAATGATTTCACTATATACTATGTTATTATTGCAATAATTACATAATAGTAATTATTAGTATGCCAACGGTTTAACGTTCAATCAAAAGGCTCTAAGTTATTATATTGCAGAGAACCATTAATGGACGTGCATTGAATAATATTGAAAAAGAAATGAAGTAGGTACCTACTTTTTTTTTATAGTTATTAAAATAAAATAAAATTTGAAAATATTATTTCTTAATATTAAAATTATTTAAAAATATACTGAAATCAATTCTATATTTCCATGTGATTAGATACTATCTATAGATGTAATATTTAGTGAAGTCACACTGACAATGATTAAATTTAATCTAATTTTAAAGTTCAATGTTAATGTATAAATATTTAGTCATTAATAAATTAAATCAATAAAATAATGATAACCAATAATTAATCGTTTTCGAATATATAATAGTATTTTAATATAATTACTGGAGATAAATTAAAGGTAGATTATGATACATTAAGTTATTCTAAAGTTGTATATAATATTGTATAAATGTAATATAATATTGTTAAAAACCATCAATCTAATATAATTTTAGTGGTATATCTATACATTTTTTGCGGTAACAAACATTTCAGACTAACCTCAATTGTATTCCCACAGTAAAACTGGCTAAAAATACAAAATACCATAAAATATATTTTAAAGGGTCTACAATAAAAAAATCCTCACTCATTCATATTTATTATTTTATACCACTTTAATTTATTACCAGTTTAATTAAACCAAATAAAATATACTTTAAAAAAAAAAAATTAATCTGACTTGTATATTATATATATTATACATTACTTTTATACATGAAAAATCATAACTTATAGTGAATCGTATACGTATTTTTTTATGACATTTTCTCAACAAAAGGATAGTTGAATCTTGAATGTATGGCTTAAATGGTTGAATGTATGTTTGTTTAAGCACAGATTTTAAAAGGAACAAGCAAAATATAATTTCAAAGCTATAAATTAAATTCATTGATTAAATATTTCAGACGTATAACAACCAAAGGTCAACAAATCGGATACCTAATTCTTATCTAATAAAAATCATTTATTGTTTGAAATATTGTGGAATTGCCTATTCCTATGAGGTTTTACTAATGGAAATTTCACACAGAGTAAACAAATCAAAAAGTGTAAATAAAGAAAACATTTTAAATAAATACATTTTATAATTCAAAGCATGAATGATTTCTAAGAGTTCTAGGAAAATGTACCATTATAAAATAATAATATAGAATACATTTTTAGCTTTAAAAAATTCAGAAAAATAAACATGTCGTTGAAAATTTTTGTATCTAATAAATAAAATTTATTTTGGTCTTATAGGTAGGTAATTATTGAAATTATAATACAGTTAAAATAGAGCGCATTAAAAAATCATAACTTTTATATATATTTTACATAAATTATGGTTGGAAAATTATTTTGTAAACTTTTATATGTTCGTTTATAAAATTCAGTAAATAAAGTGTTTTTAAAATACCGTTTCATAATATTTCCAGTAAGACGTATGTTGATATTAAGTACCTACCTATATTTTTTTTGAATAGTGTTGTAAAATTTCTGAAATGTTATATTCAAGCAATTTCTAAGAAGAAATTTTTGAAAAAAATCAACACTTTACACGTCGTATCAAGTGATCAATATATTATTTGCTCAAGAAATAACAATACAATTTATAACATTTCTGTGCGATTTTAGAAATCCGTTATTTTATTAGAAATATCGCAGTGTTGCTCTTTTATCATAACAAAATTAAAATAAATAAAGAGTAAAACTTCTTTTTTTTTTTTGGAAATTTCCGGGGGGTCAGAAATTTCTAAAACGGAAATTTCTAAATTAAAATTTTCTACTAACATCACTATTCATGAACTATGAATATTTCAATTCAACATTTGAAAATTAAATTGTACACAATCAAACTTTGATGAAAATTCTAAAATCTTACATATTTCTAGAAGCCTTATCTGTATAGGTGTATGTACAGTATATAACAGTATTCAACATATTTAAGTAAAAACGTAGGTGTATCTTTTATAGTTTTATGTACAGATACTTAAGTTTATAGTTTGATTTTTCAAAGTAATATTTTACACGAATATTAAGGTCGTTTTTTTTTATTACATAAATAAATACGAATGGATTTTTCAAATGGGATGGATGTGTTATTAATCTGCATTTGGACCAGTGCCCTCTTAAATAATTTTGCTATTTCAATTACCTATACCTAAATTATAAATTAACACGAATTTTTTATTTTAATATTTATATAAATCATCATATTAAAGGAAAAAGTTTTCTTGATTTTATTTCCGATAGTTATCATTTATCAATTAAGTAATTCTCACTAAGAATATTGCAGATGTTCGAAGGAGTCCAATTTCGTAGATTTTCATTTTTATTATAATAATATACCATATAATTTGTCTTTTCTTAAATTAATATATATCTTTATACCTACCTAATTAATAGTTTATTATTTCCATAATTTAATAATAGATTTATTACATATAGTGTATTATATCCTCAACAGGAAAAAATTTTAAATATCATCCCGACCTGCTAAAGTAAATCATGTTCTTATTGCATTTTACTGTTTATTTTTAAGTCTATTACACTTCTATTATAATATATTTTTTATTAAAAATAATTATTAAAAAAAAAGTTGATAAGTATAGGGATGGTGAAATTTTAATCGTCGGACATTGGTGATGGATATATTGAATTTGAAAGCAATGCAATAAATTATTTCTTTTGATACAATGATTCTGAACGGAACAGGGTGTAAAATACATTATTTTACTATAAAAATGTAAGATGTATCTAAACGTATATATAATAGTAAAATACGAGTACATATCTATGTCACGAAAATTTCAAATTTCTAGAACATTAAATATTTTCGGAAATGCGAGGAAATAACCATTTTAATCAGATTTTACCAGTTTTAGAACGTTTTTCTTTGTGTGTAGTATAGAAAATGTCGAAAAAATTTTATAATACCTTTTATATAAAATTAATTTTTCTGATCGAAAAATTGTCCAAAGAAAAATAAAAATGGAAATAATCATGATCAGAATCAGAATCTAAGATATTGTGATTACACAAATACAATTTGTTAATATAATTATAGGAAACTACTGATATTTAATTTTTATTAGTATTATATTTACTTATTAAAATTTCATTATAAAACAATATCTACGTTTTTAATAAAATTTTATACTATTTTTAATCTTATATTCTATAACTATTAATGTTCTTACTACTAATGTGAAAATAATAATATATAAGGAATAGGTAATAAATTTTCGTACGATATGCGTATGATATGATATTCGTATCAGAATGGTCAAACGTTAAATTACCTGCAAACATGTTTGTTAATTTAGATTACATAGGCATGTAGAATCGAAATTATATACCTATAACTATTTTATTTAGAACAAATACTAACGGTTCTATAATAAATATCTGAGGTTTAATAATATTATACTTGGTATACACCTACTAATTTTGGCCTAAGAGAGGGCCAAAATCGCCTTCGCGTAAGTATACACCACTGCAGAATACGAAAAATAATATGAATACCAATCTATATAGTCGGTTTATACGTTTTTAGGCGTATCGTTGGAATTCATAAGAAAGCGAAAAAAAAGAATATATTATTATAATCAAACACTTTACTCGTATACCTATCTACTTTTTTTTTTTTTCGCATCAGAATAATCGATTCGGCATGGTTATAAAAAATCGTCGTTTAGGCACTTTGACAGTTCACCTGAAATAACGACAACGATATTATACACTGGATTTGTATTCATTTTCTTTCTTATTTTTTTTTTTTTTTTTTGTTGACTATACGAATATTTAATATACTAGCCTTGAGTTCAGTGTATTTATTATTGTGAATAAGCCCGAACAATCGTTCGCTACGAGCAATGAAATCAGTGTGTCCGGTCGCCACTGAGATACCCTTAAAGGACCCTTATGTATACCTATATAATATTATAAAACCTCTGTACATTGTTCACGAACGCGTCGAACAGGTAAATCACACTTGGACGGTAATGGCTATATGGCGATGTGCGTTTACGAGCCTGTGGCGCCCGACGAAATAAAAACCATATAATATATAGGCGGCGGTATATATGACCGTCTCATTTTGGACCAGGTAAACAGTTTGAGGTACTTACGCGGTTAAAACCATAGCCGTAGCTGGAATTTTTTTTCAATTGGGGTGCCTTTCATATGGGTTACGAAAAAAACTCCATAATTTCGTCCTCTACATTCATTACATATACATTCTCTACGATGTAATATACATAATAATATATTAGAAAATACGTTAATTTTTGGGGGAAGGATTTATATTCGTAACTGGATCTATGAGTTCCCATAAGTCCAATATTATTAGGCGAGGCAAGTTAATACAGTTTTTGTAACTCGTTGAGTTAAAGGCAAGTTAAACTTAAAAGTTGAGAGTTACTTAGATATTATTTTGAATCGAATGATGCTTTAACAAATAAAATATATATTTATAGATGAAATTTAACTTAAGAGAATAAATAATCAACAGAAAAATAATAAAAATAATAAAATAATATAAGAGACCTGTATTTGTAAATAAAAAAAATTCATTACGTAAATGTTAACATTAAAACATACGTTACTTAAATAACTTAATTTAAATAATACTTAACATATACTTTGAATCTCGATAATGCTTAGTCATGAACATAAATACGCCTATGTAGAGTCATCCCGAAGAAAGTTTTTTTTTGGGGGGGGGGGTAGGGGGTGAAAATGCGGAAAAAAATAATATAATACTTCTCTTTAAAACTTAAATAAGCGAAAAAAAATAAAGGTAATAAACTCTTTTCCCGTTTTGCAGAGACTAAAATCCTAATAATTTAGAGTTGGCCGACTTAAAATTCTGAAAAATATTTTGCATATTTTTCCAACAAAAATTCCAAAATACTTCATTCAAAACGTGAATAAACAAAAAAAGCTATTGACTTTTTACCATTTGCCGACTTCTTTCCAAAATTGGAGAGTGAGACCCCCTCCCCACCACGGCTCTACGTTTATGATTAAACCTTACCTTTTTTTGGTAAACTGTTCCATTTCAGTGCGGATTTTATACTGTTCGTTTATTTTATTTTTCTTGTGGTTTTTTCCTATGTTGTTTATTTATTTTTCCTTTCAAACTAGTAATTGTTTTTGTCTGGGCGGCGTTCAAATAATATTCTTAAGGTATATACCTACTATTATATTACCTATATATATACCTTAGGTAGTGCGACAATACAATAAACTGTGTCTCTAAAGTCTCTTAAAGGGTTACTTGTTTGTATTATACAAAAACCATTAAAAAGGAAAATACTTTTTAACATAAACAACAATAAAATCCTGAGTACGAATTCTTCGGACAATATTGTGCATCTTATATATAAACGACATAATATACTATTGAATATTTTTTCTTAATTTGACGTGTTCGAAAATTAATTGTGAACATAATTTATTACCTTAAACATTATTACTAAGATGGGCATTCTAACTAGTCAAAAATTACAAGTTGAGTTGAGAATTAATTTTTTGTAAGTATTACTTATTTTTAGGTACCTACTTCATTCAACTAGTAAATTATTTTGGTTCTTATATAATTAACGTAACTAGTTTAAATTTGAAATTAATAAACTTATCTGGGTACAATTAATTTTTCATAGTCGTCCAGTTGGGGACTGTGGTGAACGATTTTCATAATTTTGTTATACATATTATTCAATCAAAAATCAAATATTATAAGTAATATTTTATATTTAAAAAAGCAATATATTAAAAAAATTATGTTAAATATAAAAAAATTTTTTTGATAATTTTAAAGATTTAAATCCTAATAATTTATTAGTTCAATATAAAATAAAACAAATATTTTTTTAACTGTATAATTAATTAAGCATATTTAATTTTATTTTAATTTTAAACTTAACGATTTGAAATTATTTCTGTTGCCTACATCTATTGTCGTGTAACTAAAGACTTGAGTTTATTTAATGGGACTAATTTGAATTATTTATTTTCCATTAGTTGGTTCATCTTTGTTTTATTATTTATTGAATAATAATTTTTAAATCGTAAATACAAAAATATAAACAATATATTTATATATAGTAAAATTAATAAAGCATTCAAATTTATGTACTTACACTAATAATAATTCCCTACAAGAACTACAAATGAAATATAGTAAAAAGAGTAATTGTGTGGTTTATAATATAAATATAGTTTTGGTGTTTTTACTAAATTATATTATATGACGTAATATTTATAAAACCTTGGACAGAACGAGTGCAATTATTTTACAGTCAAGCTGTTCGAAATGCACATATGAAACATTAATCAGTTAATTTTTCTTTTTAGTCATTAATATTTGCTTCACAAAGTTTAATAATATAATTGTTGTACTATTTTAATTTTTATTAAAATGTATAATATTGCATACCAACATCTCGTTTTTGAGCTATTTTTAGAGAGTAGTCATTATTGTTAAATTAAATATTTAAAATAATATATGCACAGTCAATAATAATAATAGTTATTTTTAGTTAAAATTGGTAATAATTTTCTATTAATTTACGATATTGTGAACATAAATTAAATTACTAATGAACTTGAATAAGTTTATCTAAATTCTAGTTATTTAATTTAATTTAATTCTTACAAACTTGTACGTAAACTAATTCGTATACTTAATATAAACTTTCGAAAATCTGATTATTATATTTACAATTACAGTAGGTATTACAATAAATTTAACATTATTTATTTGTCTAAAAAACGAAACTTAATAATATTTAACTATAATTTAGCTAATCATAGTTTAACTCGAGCTTTTCAGATCAAATATCTTGGAATTATTTTTGATTTTAAACTATAATTCAACATACATGTATTAGAAATTCTAAAAAAAGCTTTCTCAGTTTTTGATACAATTAAACATAAGTGTTTTAAGTTTAATGATCCTATCACATTTAAATATCTCTATTTCTCTTTTGTTAGATTATATCTCGAGTGCGTTTGTCTTATTTGGGAAACGAAAACTACTATAAGTCATAGCAACCAAATTGAGTCTATTTAAAACAATGTTTTTCGTTGTATATCTTATAAACGTAATATTACCAAACAAGCACATTCTGGTTATGAGAATATACTCCAAATATTAAATTTAAAAACAACGAAAAATAGTGGAGATTATTCCTATGCCATGTTTTTGGAAAAACTATTAATTAATGAGAGATCCACGATTCCTTCATTCTTTGTCTTATTTCTTTCAAAATGAATTCTTACAATATGCGAGACAAAGGCCTTTCCCCCTCCTAATTCTCTAAAAAATATTTAACATATTCTCTTATTAATATAATGTAATCGGCTATAGTAACATAATATATTTTGTAACGATAACTTATTTATTAGCTAAATATCTTATTGACGTTTCCGTTTTCTATTCTTATTAATAATTTTGTACACCACAGGTAAAGTAACGCAAGTTCATTTTTTCAAAAATGAGGTCCATATTTGTTATATTTGATATAAAATATAGGTCATGGTAAAATATTGTAACTCTAAACTATTATACTAAAAAATACGAAAGGTATATTATCGTTATAGCCACAAACTATACTATATATACACTATAATAACGTACGTCCTTATGTCTAGTAGCGTCAATATATATATATATATATATATAGTGATGAATAGCTTCTAAATGGACTTGCGCTACTTTACCTGGGATGTACAGAAATATACCAAATCAAGAAATCAAAAAGAATAAAATAACTATAAAATTTAAAATTTGTAACTGTAGTGTACCTACAGAATTTAATGTACAATAATTGTAATATTTTATATAAATTATATTGTTATCGCTATAATATAATTCGACTTACGTTCGTTAAGCTAATAAATAAATATATATTATTATTATATTAATTTAATGATAATTTCATTAATCAACCGATATTTAAAATAGCATAAAACCATATTCAACAAAAAAAAGTTCACTGTATTCGATACAATAAAACATTAATTTGAAATAATTTACATTTGTTAATTATACAAAATTCGTCAATTATGCGTAATTATAATACACAAGTGTGATACGCGTATCAATGTATCATTGGAATGCGGAGAGAAGGATAATATTACACATATCGGAAAAAGGAGATCAATCTGTAAACATAATCGTAAATTGTAATGAAGTAACATATGAAGTAAAAATGTCTGTAATTGTGAAACATATATTGGTAAGTTTCTTTCTTACGGATTTATTACATTTCAATTTTCACTTATAGATGCGCTCCTCGTGTTAACGTAATACCAAGATCCAAGGTGAAATTGGACTGATATCAGCGTGTCATTTTTCATAACGTAATATTATCTATGTATATCGATAATATATATTTCCTAAATGTAATGAATATGTGTTCTATAGGGTCATCTAATAATATTTGTGGTTATAACTTGCGGTTTGTACCAGTTCATTCAACGAAAGTATAATTATAATAGTAAACACGTTTAATCATGGATGCCCATGATCCATTATTGATATAGGTACCTACCTACTTATATACTACAATAAGTTTATATAAACAGTATACGGTATTATAGAGATATTATGGCAATATTTTAATTCAACGAGATTGGATAGATAAGTAAGTATTCGAATGTATATTATATTTACCTGCATTATATTCAGTAAAGTGCATAAGATCGTTTCAAATGAAAATTTGTTCATTTGCAATAAATAGGTGATTCGATTGGGACTACATTTTACATAGTTTTAAGAGGACGCTATACCTGCATTTTCCGTCTTCGTCCATCTAATTGGCAATATAGCGAAATTGTACAACGCAAAATTGAAATTATGGCATTTTGGTTAGATTTAGAGCTTAAACACCAAAAGTGAAACCTCACTCCAGAGAATCTGATGAATGTGGTCCTAGAAAATCCAGCAGTATGGACAAGGGTAGAAAGGCTGTTTTCAAGAATCATGCGCATCAGAGAAACAGAGGACAGGGCGAGGCAGCAGCTTAAATACATTTAATTACATTTTTATTGCTAAGTTTTTGTTTATGTATATACTGTGTACTTATGTATATATAATTTAAAAATTAGCTTTTAAGAATAGCATGTGTTATCATTTTGTTTCCGTTAATAAATGATAGCGCAAGGGGCTAAGTAATGTGCGGCCCCTTGTTTGTTTATATAAAAAAAAAAAAAAAAATGCATATATGTGTGTATGTATGTAGGTATAACAGATTTTATGCATTAGGTACGAAGCTTAGCCCAAAATAATACTTTTAGATATACTTTAGTAATAATTTAACAAACAAATACATACATATTCAATTAATTAATTGAAGTAATAGTTTTACGTAATATACATTAAAATATAAAATAGATGATACTATATTTGTAATAAGTTTTTGAATTGTCAATGAAATATAAAATGTACTTACAAGTTACAATATTTAATAATATATCTTTTTAACTTTTCGTCAGTCAGTCCGATAATAAATATTTTTAGTTTGAATTGAAAAAAAAACCGAATATTTGTATTATAAATGTGTAGGGGAGACCGGGGCTAGTTGTCACAATTTTGTATTTTTAATTTTTTTTTTGAAAGATAACGGGTTTTTTTAAATTGTAAAAAGGATACTATAAAGAATACTATCACAAGCACTCCTTGTAAAAATATTAAACACTAGTAATAAAGGTAAAACATATTTAAATTTATTTTTGTTTTATATGAAATTTGTGACAACTGGCCCCAATGAAGGGTTGCTTGTCACAAGTGTTGTGGTTAGTTGTTCCAAGATATGTAAATGATAAATAACATAGAAACCGAACTTTATTTCTCAACAACAAAATTGTAAATATTAAATAAAACAATTTAAAGAAAATAAATGTAATCATATATAAAATTGCATTTAGTAATTGACTAGTTTATACTTTATATTAGAAAAATAATACTTATTATTAAAAAAACATCAGGTTTTATGACCACAATAAGAAAATACTGATTTAAACAAATTAACACTTATATTTAACAATGTTTTATAAGAAAACTTTAATTAAAATTTGTATCTTAAAATTTATTAGATTAAACTTTTTTGAACAAAATAAGTCTTAAAAAATACTATGAATCAACTTATTTATTAAACAGTCTTCAGTCATCATTCACTAGTCATACCTATTAGAAATAAGTTAAAAACAATACAATTAAAAAAAAATCTTTTTTTAAAACTTATAATAAAATACATAATATATCTAATTAATAACTTTATAATGTAACAAAAAACTAATCATACAACTGACTTTGTTGATGATTTTTATTAACTAGATTCTTAATCATGAGAACTTTCATCACTTACAACAGGACTATCATAGTTTTGACACACATACAGTTCATTACCAGTGGTACATTCATTATGAGACCATCCTCTACACTCCATGCATTGAATCCATTTTTCTCTAGGACGTGAATTTGAAAATGGTTCTAAGCACACCAAACAATAACATTCTTTATTTTCAAAGCTATCTGTTGAGATTTTTCTTTTATTAGACATTTTTGGAACAATTTTTTTCTTCATTGCATTAATATTTCTTTTGATAGTTTTTGGTTTTTTTGGTTGTTTGATTTTCCTCATTAATTTTTCTTGTTCCAGTTGATTTTTAATTGGACTATCAGTAAGAATAGCAGTTTTACGTTTTTGTCTGTTATTTTTAATAGTTTTTCTAGCAGGTGCTTTTGGAAACGGACGAATATCAATTGGACTCTTCATTGTTTTTGAACAGCCAGCATTGTTTAAAATTTCTTTATTAGGTTGAACTGGTTTTAGATTTAGTGAAGAAGATATACTTGAACTACTTTTGTCTGCAATTTGTTCTTCCAAAATATTTGAATTTGAAATAATAGAATTATTTTGAGTGCTACTATTTGTTTCTATAAATTCTGAGGTAGAGATGCACTTAAATTACTTGGTCCAGCAATTGGTTCGTTTGGTAAAATTAAAATATCTTTATCACTTTCAGATTCACAATCTTTATTAAATTTACTATTAGATCCCATATTTGAAATCTGAGTTGTTGGATCTACTCGGTCTGTTACATAACTTGGTGCAAAATCAACATCAGAAAAAATATTCCTATTAAATGGATATATACATGTGCACTTAAAGCCAGATTGAATGTTTGTAGGTGTCATAGCAAGCGGATAAGCTTGAGAAACAGTAGTAGGTATATCATAAATGGTCATTGTTTTGCCAGGATTATTTATGATCCAAGAATCACCAGCTGAGTTTAAATATTTTTTAAATGGCCCAAAAACTGTCCTGTCAAGAGATTGTAATTTATGTGAAGGCAGTGGGGAGGAAACGAAAGCATTACTATCCCATTGCTTTTGGCGAAATTAAGCCCCTCAATACTTAAATGAGAAACATGATTGTCCAATAATAATAACACAGGACGTTCTAATGAACTTTTTACATGGTTGTGAAAATGTTTCAAGAATAAAACAAAATCATTTTCTTGCATCCAACCAGAAGGATTTGCTGAACCACTGGAATCCGGTGGACCATTTGTGACAAAATGGTCTTTATAATGAACACGGGGGAAAACAAAAAATGGTGGGATATTGTTACCTATAGATGAAATTGCACAAGTCATAGTCACCAAAGTACCTCGTTCTGCAGATACTATACGACCAACTTGTTTAAATCCACGTCGGGCCACTACTCTGTTAGGGGATTGTACCGTAGTTACACCAGTTTCATTTATGTTCCATATTTCATTAGCTTGAAAACCGTGCCTCAACATGACTATAGACAAATTATCAAAAAATGAATTTACGTTAGTGCGGTTAAAGCTAGAAACTCGAGCTAAACTTGTTGGTTCTGGTGCTCTAATGGATAACTTTGGATGGCGTTTTAAATAAGCCGTAAACCAATCTGAACCTGCTAACTTATTTTCATTCCACGACATTGGAATATCAATACCATTTTCAATTGCTATCTGATATGCTAATGTGCGAATTTCCTTAGGGGATAAACCGAAATATATATCACAAGCCCTTAATATATAAGACTCTAGTTGACTCTCTATTATTTCACTAAAAATCATCCTATTCTTTAAATCACCAACATTAACTGTTGGAGTAATAATTGAATTATCCAGCAGTTCTTCTTCGGGAATTTTTTTGCAATACCTAGCCAATGTGCGATAATTTATTTTGAACTCCTCCGCAGTTTTTCGAATAGATATTTTTTTAATGGTAACATTTCTAACAGCCCTTAGCATTAGATCTGGAGGTGTTTCCCCTTGTCAGTCTTCTTTTTAAAATATCGAATTATTTTTTTTTAAAAATTAAATTATAATTTTAGGATTTAAGAAGACGCCACACTCCCAAAAATTAACCGTATAAACACGTTTTACGCGGGACAGTTTTATTCCATGTGTAATTATATGCCCATGTGTAATGTAGATAAATTTCTCCTCTTTCAAATAAAAAAAGTTATACTTCTACTAAAATTATGCTTTGAATAAAATTGTCCCGTGTAACCTATTTATTGCTTTGGGACCGGTTGTCACATGTGACAAATATCCCCACATGGTATGTGACAACAAACCCCATTACACTACTCGAGATAAAATCGTTATTATGTCTTATCACTAACATGTACAGCCGAAAAAAATAGAAAAATAATTACATTAATACATTACTAATGTGGTTTGTTGATCAAGATATCAATATTGATGACAAATAAAGAGCAATATTAAATTAAATTTAGACAAATAATTTACTTATCAACGTGAATATTTTTCTTTTTAACGCAGAAAGTAATTCATAGCTTCAATCGGCCGGCTGCCGAGTTTAAAATGATTAGAACTGTATTGATAACATATGGTATGATTTATGAGTATTAGCCTCATCTAGTTTCGAAGTTATTAACATTGTGACAACCAACCCGTGTGACAACTAGCCCCGGTCTCCCCTACTAGTTACGTATTCCATACTAAACAAATCTCAAAAAAAAAAAACAGTATTTTATGCGTACATACACATGTGTAGTGTGGCATAGAAATGAGAGTGTGTGGTGTGACGATAAATTTTTTTACTTCATATTTTCATCAAAACGTGGTTATGTTTACATTAGAAATGCTGATATCCATATTCTGTGTTGATATCACAACACCATGCTTCATTATCAGTATGATCAAATACCATAGAATAATGGGAATTTCATAAACTGTTGAATTTAGAGAATTTAGAAAGTTTTCAATATGTCTGGGAGATCCCCTTCTGTATATTCTGTGTGTGTACTACGTCATCTGCTGATAAAATGTTTATAA
>JAIPRL010003991.1:0-41943 GCA_025469235.1 Pemphigus obesinymphae | reverse complement strand
AATAGCACGGTGTATTTATTTTTACATTTATATCAATATATTATGAATACATTTTAAAAAACGTAGGTTCTAAAGGTAGAAAAAAAATTTCAAAACTTTCGTCATTGGGTCACTCCACTGAGTATGTGTACAAATTTATGGTACTCATTATATATGGTAGATTCAATAATTTACAAATAAAGCAACAAACAAAATATACTATTACCATTGTACGGTAGCTAATCTATAGATTAGAAATAACGAACATTGGCGTATTTTATGATATAATGGACTGTATTTTTATCACAAAATTTATTTACATTTTTTTACTTTTTCGCGAACTACGTATATGTAGGGCGCGACAACACGACTACACGACTGACGACGACACCGCGGTCACATCTCGACCACGTTGCCGCGTCATCAAAGCGCTGCGGTAGTATTATACTTATTACTTATACGCAATAACCATTACTAACTTGACACAATAAAAATCCCCAAAAAAAATATTGAATCATGATAGTAAGCTATAATTGGAAATACAAAGGGTAGTTGTAAGATTTACTCACTATTTATATGGGACTATTAAAGGAGATTTATGTATAGGCAATATTTATAAAATATTTAAATATATTAAATCTAAAAATTTGAAAATTATATATTATATATATATTTATATATATATATTTCAATATATTTTTAAAGTAGCTTAAAAATAACACATTTTTCAATATAATTTTATGTGATAAAAAAGGATTTACAATATGAGAAAATAAGCAAAAAAAAAAAAAAAAAAATAAGTCACTCCGGTATAGTCTTTTTTGGGATGGTGGGTGTCTGAAAATGTATATGGCCTCATAGGAGAAATAATTTCATGATGAGTAGGTAAACATTTGTTATTACATCGGTTATTAAAAAATACGATTATTCAACAATAAAAAATGATACTGAAAAAAAAACTATTTTTAAATTATTTTAAAAATATATTCAAATATATCCAAATTTTTAGATTTTAATATATTTAAACAGTTTATATATATTGCTTATACAAAACCCCTTAAAAAGAATGCGTGTGGCGTCCTTTTAAAGGGTTTAATATAGGCAATTTTAATTTACATTTAAATCATTTTAAAAATTCTAACAATATTTTTGAATTAATTTACAAATTGTAATAATTAATTATTTTATAAAAATAATTTAATAAAAAAAACACATACTAATATTTGTGTCATTCCATTATTACGTAGGACATAGCGTAAAATTTATATTTGAAATAAAAACATTTTATGTGAATTTAGACCAGATTAAAAAATATAAATATTAAGAAAAAAGCATTAATATTCAGAAATTAAATATGCAAAAATATTCAAAGTAAGATTTCATAATATTTTAATTACACATAACACAAAGCAATTTTGATCGAATGTTCATCACGATGTTGCAAAAAAACATGCACATGCATTAAATTCACAACCCTAGTCATAATATTAGATGTATCAGATTAGAACTATAAAAAGTTAATTTTATGATTTTTCTTTTACTTTTTCAATGGTTTCTAAAATAATGTTTGATAATTTCAACCAAAAATTCTAAAGAAGTGTAAATTATAAATATAAGATAATATAAAGAAAATTAAAAATTTAAGCTATTTGGTACGAAGCAAATAATGAGTTGAAGTAAAATATGTTTAGAGTGGGTGGGAATAGAGAGATGATAAATACACCACTGTAATATAGGCATTATATAATAATATTTATTCAAAATATTAAAAATAACCATGAAAAAAATCAAAAGATTCGATTTTATCACTCTGGATTTTTATTCAATTAAAATACCTATGAGAAAAGGTCTGTTCATAGAAAAAATGTTTGCGGAAAATAAACCGTTTATTCATACATTGTACGATTTTACTAAAGGTAATTAAAAAATACCCGAACTTTTATAACCTCCTAATTTACTGTAGTCAATACTCCTTATCAGCTGTTTTTTTTCAAATTATTAATTTTTGTTTATTTTAACTTTTATTCCAAACTATTAATTTTTAAATTATCTCGTAGGTTATGCGTGTAAGTATAAATATATGTTTTATTTTAAATGTATAAACTTTACTACTTTATAACATATTTTAGTGAACACAGAATAAGGTTACCCATTAAATACAGGAACATTAAAAAAAAAAACCAGATAGGTCAGTGATGGTGGAGTAGGATAACGATGGTGGTCCATTCGGTTCTCGGACAGGATAGTGTATTATTATTGGATTCGATAAAAAACGATTCTGAGCAGAGCTTCGGTCTAATATATAAGATATATATAATATATAATATAGAAGTCTAGGTATAAAAGAAAACAAAAAAAAAAAAATTAGCGGTTTTCCGTAATATTTTGTATCGTGTTAAAAAAAAGTATTGAGAAAATTAATTAATTATTAATATAACTTAAAAAAGTTAGAAAAAAAATGCATAAAAGTTCTTGGTTCACAGAGATTCGAAATCGGTACTTCAGCCTTGTGGTTCCCGCAACGCTCGACCTTGCAATAAGAATAGTTGAAAACCATAAACTATTAGTAAGTATGTAACACAAACCAAATATTTTTTTTAAATAGTAAATATGTTATATATATATATATATATATATATATATATATATTATACAATGATATATTTGTGTTCAAAATTTCAAGACAATAAAATGATTATTTTCGAAATTATGGTGAAATAACAACTAAATACGACTACATTAATGAATTATTATGCCGTGTTAAAAATCTTAAAATCAATACCGGTCGATCAAAATATCAGCCGATTTTCATTATTTGTGGAACACAGTTAGAGTAATGTACTACAAACATTGTGTTAAAATTTCAAATAAGAAAAAATTAAAATTAACCCTTTTATGAACGAAAAACCTCAATACCTAAAAATAACTATAAACAGCCTAAAATAGAATGAAACTTTTTTATAGCTGTATAGTCCAAAGATACATTTTGTTAAAAATGTCAAGTCAATTGAAAGAATATTTTTGAAATTATGGATAATTAACTATACGCAATATTTAAAAAAATCCCGTTTTTAGCGGGTTTTCATAAGTTTTCGTCAATTTTTCTCACCACATTAAAAATAGGTCCAATCTTTTTGGTCAAAAATCTGTTTACTGATAAAAAAAAAAATAATATAAAATAAATAAATTAAGATTATTGTAAAAACAATAGCTTCCACACTCCACTCAGAATTTTAAAAAAATAGGTACAAAACTATTATTTGGTTATGATAATATAATTTACCTATTAAAATATTACAATTACGCAATTATATAAACTATCAAAATATATTTATAGATATTTTCTGGTATAATAAGCTCTTTCAGATAAAGTGCTACTTAAAAGTAGCACTTGGCAATTTAAAAAGTATAATTTTATTAGATATTATAACCACGGACAATTTTTCCAGGACATTTTGACATAATTCGTAAACTTTGATATCGTTATTCGACCCTCCCACCAAAGATATCAACAAATTACTTAAAACTATATCTATATAAATATAATATATTATTTAATGAAAAGATACTGGAATAGAACAGACGGTATTCCAACGACTTAAGCTGTCGCATCGTCCCGTTAGGTAAACCAATCTTCTGCTGTGAGATTCTTGAAGTTCGGAAACACGAAAACTCTTTTGATTTTGGTAGCAATAATATATTAAAATAATTAATAGACACTAATATCTATAGCACTATTAACACGATGGTTGTAAGAATTTATTATTAACATAGAATATTTAAAAATAAAAATAAAAACGACAACGATGATTAATAACGTCGCGCGTCATGGTCACTCGTCGCCGGCGTTTCAAAATCAAATGATATAAAATAATAAAAACTTATCGGCGATTATAAGCATTTTGTGACGTCTAGTTTTCTTACAGAACATATTTTGTATCATAATAATATGTCATATCCGTTATAGAAATCCAAGTAGGTACTCGTACCTGTTATATTATAGACAGCGTGAGTCATGGAGACCCACAAAATCAATTCCGAATATATCAATACAATAGGGAGGTCGATAATATATCAGGTCATTGTATCCCAATTCATTCCTCAGTATTATTAATTTATATAAGGTTGTTTTAAACAACACATAAGGTTTACCAAAGGTACTATTCTCAATAAATACTAAATACCTAATACAAAATATAGACGGTGCCTATGATGTATAAACATGGACCAATTTTATTGGCTATATTATGGATGGTGTTTTGTAGAAAGGGCGTAACACACAAAAAATCGAAAAATGATATTTTGGTATTGAAATTTTCAGAAAAATTAGGAGAATAATATTGATAAAAATGATGTTCATGAACATAGACACATAATTTTTATAATATTGATTATAGTAAAAACAAACGCCCATTTTATAAAATAAATAAGAAATCTAAAAACGTAGAAAGGGGGTATACCACACAAATAACACTATACATTTTGTACCGAACGACATTTAACCACATTTTCCATCATAAATGTAATTATTATATCAAAATCTACATTTTAGGACACTACAACATTTTCTAAACGTTAGATTATCTAATACAGCTGATAACAAAACTCGAGTATTTAGCATGATAAAAATTTCTAATAAAAATAATATAAAAGATTATGGCATAATTTAGCTGTAGATTATAGTATACCTATGCATGTCTCGTTAGTCGTTGAAATATTAAATAATTTCTATTAATTAATTAACTTTAATGTATACATAATAATAATAATTATTATTCAAGGAGTAAAAAGATATTAGAAATCGCCTTAACTACTACAAAACCTAGCTCCATGTCCTCGGCCCCCCCCACCACGGATTTTCGACTCCAAATTAGTGCCAATCGTTTGTGCTTCGTTTGTGCACGATTGTGCTTTTTGTGCCGTCGTTTGTGCTCAAGCCGTTCCCGAGATATCGGACTATCACTCTGGGGGGGGGGGCTGGAGACACGCTCAACACCCTCCCCCCTTCGAATTTTTCCAATTCCTTTTTGTAACGTTTGTGTTAGTTTTTGTGTTTGTCACCACCGTTATTTCTGCTAAATACATCGAGTTGGTATTTTAAAGAAGTGAATTTTCGATTTTCCCAATAGAATTTAACGCAGCAGGCAAGGCTATCGAAAAATGACAAAAAACCGCTAAAAATGACATAGAGTATTGATATATTGAATAAAAATGTATCATTGTAATTAAATTACGTCCTCGACATGAAAAATATCGTTCTAAGCAGTTCGGTATTATCTCTATTACTTATAATTTTTTCAGTCTCAAACATACATAAAAATACGAATTAATGAACAAAAAATATCCCGTCAAATTGTCGATAAAAAAATGATTGAATATAATAATGAATTGTTGATCAGATTCGAATACGTCAAAGCTGTTTCATTTAAATGTTTACCTGTTTAAAATATACATATTTTTATATAATCTTTTATAATTTCAATTTTTTTACATAAACGATTAAATGACAAATAATTAAATTTCTTTAATTTATCAACAAATTACCTATTATTATTATTATTACTTACTTATTATTTGAATTAATATTTTTATAAATGTATAATTGTATATACATATTTAAAATAAAACCAAGTATTTGGAAGACAAATCACCAACCTCCTCGTGGTGTCTGCTGGGTTTTCTTTTAAAATGAACCGAATAATGGGACATAATTATTCACCTAGTATTAAATTAAAACAAGGACGCAACTCACCTAGTATTAAATTACAACATGGACGCAATTTACATAGTTCTATGAAAATGGGACAAAATTCACCTAACACCGAATTTTTCAATTCCTTTGTGTAATGTTTTTACAATTTTCTTAATATTTTGCTAGTTAGTGAATGCAAAAAAATCTATTAATTTTTACTATTTTTAAACGCTATAAATATTTTTTAATCATTGTAAGATATAAAAATAACGCCAATGTAGTTATCTCTTAAATGTTATTTTCATTAATTTTATATAAGGTATATATATATATATATAAGGTATTTCAACTATATATTTATTTTAAAATGCTATTTAATTTGTTTGAATTAACATATTTTATAACTCAAAATCACCGATATGTCGTCTTCTTAATATCTCCTTTATTTTATTTAATATTTAATACCCCTTTCCTCAAATTAAAAATATATTATAGTTATTACTTTTATTAAAATAAAATAAAATATTTGCTATAAAAATAACAATATAAATATATAAGTAATAAAATATGTATAATGTAAATATTACATAAAAAAACGTAACCTGATATGACTTATGACCGAAACTAGTAGTTACCTTAAACATATTTCAAATACTAGCCATATATTATTTTTATATATCGTTTTTTTTATGAGTTTTAAGGAAATAATTTAAAAACATTGTAGATATTTCATTTCGTTATAAATAAATAAAAAATAAAACAATTACAAATATAAATATTAACCTTGTTATTTATTTTAGATATGAATAATATAAAATATTAAATAACATAAAAATGTAACAAAATTAAAATAATTATTAAAAAAGATGATTGAATAAATTGTGAAATATTTGAACTAACCGAATAAAATATTTAAATAAAACAATTAAAGTAAAAAATGTCATAAAACGTGTTCTATAAGTCATAAATTAAAATCAATACAAAAAATATTTAATACGAATAATAATAATATATAACATAATAAACGTACAAATATCTCAAAATAAAAATAATAAGTAAAACAAATCACATAGCTCATTATATCATAATATTTTATTATCTATGTATTAAAAAGATAATGAAATATTTAACGTCGTTATTAAACATAAAAAATATAACGGTAGGCGTATACGTGTATAACCATGAATATATAAATATAAGGCTAGCCACCACGGTGAAGCGTCACGTCGTGACGTAACTTCTTTTCCTCCACAGGGATAACGTAAGACGCACTATATGAATACTATACGATACAATTTAACATAACCCGAATTTTCTCTTATAATTACGGAATACGAAAAAAATCGTATATAGGATTTGACGATTAACAACGAATGAACGTCGTACGTCGTCAGTGTTTAAAAATTAAATGTTCCAAAAAAATGAAAAAACTCAACGGTGATTTCAAGCAGTACCTATACTTACTATGTCGTCACTACCTACACCTATATAATTCCGAACATTTGTAATATATTAGGACAGACGCACACAGGTATAATATTATTATTGCTCATAGGCGGTGGATAGCCAGTCTTATGATTCATAAAGACCCAATTATATCAATACAATCCAATACAATAGGTATCCGGTGACGGCGATAATTGTCTTGCAAAACGGTAAAAGTGAAAACTAAAAATTATAAACCTACACGTAGGTATTTTTTTCAACAACAGCCCCATATCATAAACGGGAAATACGATTTACACGTATTCATATTAACTATCGAAGATTTCATTCAGAATTAAATTAAATAATCTATAAACAAATATCCGATCAAACACATGACAGGAAAAATATCTACGGAAAAAAATATTCTATATGAACACTATTTCCATGATAATTAATTAATATAATATAATACTACAATTACTTTGACAAAATTCATCAAAATATTTCAAAATCACTTTTAAAATGTAAAACAGCTATATGAAAACTGAAAAATGAAGACACTGATATATGTAATAATATAGTAAATGAAAAAAAAATCCCGGTAAATAAATACCCTCAAATTAATTCTCGGACAACAAATCATTTATATATAATATATACAATATCAAAGGTATATTGAAAGCCGTATACCGTGATACCAAATACGTTTTTTTAGAAAATTTCCTGCTTTATACTTTTTAAACTTTTTATTGTTTGACCAATAGCGCGCATTATTCTCGGTTTCTGAACGTATTTTAAACAATAATCTATATTATATATTATATAGTGATATTTTATTGCTGGCCTTTAATACGCATATTGCAGTTATGGATAAAACGTCTTTAACTAACTATAAGGGATCAGTTGACATTAAATTTTTTTTAAATATTTTTTGGATAAAATAAATAATATTATTATAATATAATATTCTGACAAAGCAGTAATTAAGGTACGTCGATAGAACACGAAATTGGTCATCTGTCGTCTATCAGGCCACTACGTTGGTACCTACTTATACATAATAAGATATATTGTAATATGCCACGCACCACAGAAGTTATTTGTTTGTTTGGGGTTCGTACCGAATTTATAGGACAAACTATATTACACTTATAAAAATCTATGTATGTCTACTAAATAATATTAATTGATGGTAAAGAACATATTTCTTCTTATTTTTATTCAATTCTGGATCAAAATAAATGTTTAATAATTATGTATAAGATGTATTAAAATCGAATTCCGGAATAATAATCCTCAATGCTTAAGGTAATATAATACCGTATCATACTCTAGGTATATTCATGTAGTATTACAATAGTTTGTACTGTAGGTATATCAAAATTAAAATTATCCATATGCATTTTATGAATCCCGGAAAAAAAAACCAAAGAAAAAAATTTACGGAAAAAAAACCAACGGAAAAAAAACCAACGGAAAAAAAAACCAGCGGAAAAAAAACCAAAGTTTAAATTTATGTTTTGTACGCTCGTCATTGTTTTTAATCAAATGAAATTGTAATATTTAATTAATAAAATAGATGGAAAACGCTATAGCCTATAATAATCTTGGTAACATGTTTTCACTTTTTTTCCGTGGTTTTTTTTCCTTGGTTTTTTTTCCTTATACCGTATTTTATAATTCTGAATCAATATAAGTATAAACCTAATAGGTATATGAATATATTATTGAAAATAATTGTTAATAGTTATGTATAAGTGCTATATGGATGTAGGTATTAAAATTAAATAAAAATAATCAATAACAATAAAATCGAAAATTAACCTCTTTAAAATACCAACTCGATGTATTTAGCAGAAATAATGGTGGTGACAAACACAAAAACTAACACAAACGTAACAAAAAGGAATTGAAAAAATTCGAAGGGGGGAGGGCGTTGAGCGTGTTTCCAGCCCCCCCCCCCCAGAGTGTTAGTCCGATATCTCGGAAACGGCTTGAGCACAAACGACGGGACAAAAAATACAAATTTGCACAAACGAAGTACTAACGATTGGCATAATTTTTTTGTTGAAAATTCAAAGTGAGGAAAAGCATGTCTCCAGCCCCCACTTTGAAAGTCCGATATCTCGACAACGGCTGGAGCACAAACGACGGGACAAAAACACAATCATGCACAAACGAAGCACAAACGATTGGCACTAATTTGGAGTCGAAGTTCCGTGGTGGGGGGGCCGGGGACATGGAGCTAAACTTGAAAGAACAAAGCACAAAACTTTTTAACAGACACTACAACACCTAAGTACTGTTTAAGTAAGGGCTAGAGGTACCTTAACTATTTCTGAGTATTGACTAAGAAATATCTAAGATTTTTCTTAAAATCTGTCTATGAATACCAAAATATTAGATTTATTTAAGATTTAATTTTACTAAGATTTTTCTCAGAAAAAGCTTAGAAAAATCCTAAAGTGCCATTTATGAATACCAATTTCTTGTTTTAGGCAAAATAAATCTAAGATTTTTCTTAGGATCGTCTATGAATTTGGAAATATTAGTTTTATAATGTTATTATTATACTAATAAGTAAAAAAAAATTAGACTGTAATAATATGTATGTTACCTATATAATAATATTTGTTTCGAATTCACTTTTATATTATTATTCAATTATTACCAACGAAAAACTTAAAACGTTAAAACAATTTTCCCAAGTCAGGCAGCGTATTAACGTACGTACCGATAAATTTGACTAACGAAACAACACTACCTAGTTATGTTCGTTTATTCAATAGGTGCATTACGTTTAAGATATACCTATACTATTGACGTAGAGACGATGATTCGTTCGAACACGTTATTTGTCGTCATTTTTTCAGAAGAAACAAGCATCTAGTAGTGAAATAATAATAATACAGTGCATTAAAAAAAAACCATGTTCTATAGACTGTTGAAAAACTACAATTTTAAATAAAATTTTAGAAGGTTACGTACAATTTTAGTTTATGTTCTCAACTTTATTTTGGTACCAAAAACGTTAACTTACAAAAATTATACTATATGTACTATTGGAAGTGGCCAAGTGGCTGAAAGTGTTTTCCGCCTCATTCTGAATGTGTGTAGTGTCCTTGTAGCGTCTGTAAACTACAGATACTTGGCGAGTGAGACTAGAATGTCTCAACAATGAACGACGAATATCGACAATGGCGATCATTGTATTTTTGTAATATTGTTCGAAAAAAATACATGATCTTTTTTTTTTTTTGTCGTGCTTATTTACGTTTCGAACAAAAGTATTTTTATTTGGCATTTCACGAATCGGGCTGATCAAAAAATTTGTCTCACTCTAAGAAAAATTAAAATGATGCCCCTGCCCCAAGATTTACACTTTTGTAGGATGTTTTTGCCCTGCACCAGGCCCCTCCCCTTACAAGAGCCTCGCAAAATTTTAGAAAATTTACTGTACGGCGGAAATAGTGAAGGACCTTTTCTTTTTTTTTTTTGCTTATTTTTTCCCATTTTCCTATAAATTTAATTTGCTTATTTTCCTGCCACAGACCTTGCTCCACCCTAAGCCACCTAGGCCTGCCTTGTAGGAAATCTCTAGTTCTGGTTAAAATCTAAAAGTAATATTGACACTTAACAGTAGTGACACTAAAAGATCGTGATTGTTTAGTGTGAATATGAAATAGATAAATTCAATTATTTTAGTTGATAAGGGGCATATTTTATATAGCTTTTATCATGGTGTGATCAGGGCCGGATTTAGGGGGACCCACGGGGCCCGGGCCCCGGGGCTCCCACTAGATTCAATTAATAAGAGGCCCCCATAAAATAAATACTTTTAGCAATAAGTTTCGTCGTATTTTAAACTAATCAAGGTAACCTATCCAATAATGGGTATTGTAATTGGAAGCATGCATCTGAACGACTACGTCAACATGAAACATCTAAAGAGCACTTACAAGCAGTTATAATATTATCACAACGAGGAAAAGAAATAGAAAATAAATTTTTCAGTTGTGAAGGCTTCTATATTATATGGGCCCTGGGGCCCCCACAACTCTAAATCCGGCCCTGGGTGTGATGTATGGTGGAAGGTAACGGACCATATAATCGCGGAATGTAAAAATGTACGTACCGTAATATCGCGGGCAGTAAAAATCACGAACTAGGATAGTATGGACTGGAAACGATGGATTAATGCGTGCGGACAAATTGTTACAGTAAATATCAAGGTAAGGGAATCTATGCGATTAAAACACCGCCTAGTTTATAGTTTTGAAAACATAATCGCACTACTACCACCCGCCTTTCATTTCGTTTCCCGTCCATACTATTTTAGTTCGTGGTAAAAATCCAGAAAAAATTCTAAGCAATATTAGTGACATCTATCAATATACATTAAGTCACTTCTCTACATCTTATATATGAACAAAAAGTTCTCCAAAAAATCCCTTCCGAGAGATTTTTTTTTTAAATTTCTTTCTCCTTATACGATTGAATCTTAATTTGGTAAGGTTCTCCATTCAGGTATAGGGAACGGATTCACTATATTTTTAGGAAGTATTTTTTTTTAGAAGGGATACCAAAAGAGAATTTTCAAATTCGTCTTCTGTGATCGATTTATTTTTACTTTTACCAATTAACTACCTATTTAATTATATTAATTATATTTTTTAGAAAATCCTTAATCCCATAACTGTTATACAGGTATATAGGTTTATAATATGAATTTAATTAAACTTATATATTTTACATAAAAATAAATAATAAGCAATGTAGTAAGTAGGTATAATATTTATTTATTTGAAAATTCTCTTTTGGTATCCCTTCCAAAAAAAAATCCTTCCTAAATATACAATGGAGCAGTTTCTTATGCTACGGGGAACTTTACCAAATTAAGATTTAATCTTATAAACAGAAAGAAATTAAAAAAAAAATCCCTCAGAAGGGATATTTGGCAAAATTTGTGGACGTACCTATTAAAGGACCCTGAACCAAATTTTATCCCGTTTATACTGTGTTACAAACGTTAATAACAAAGGAGATATAGCAAAAGCAAAAAAATAAAGTGGGGGGAATTTAGTAAGTTATACACCGATGTAACCTATACCCATCAATAGTATCCCTAGGGCGTTATGACTTAAACTAAATGTGTTATGACAATTCAAAAAATACACCCTCTCCTTCCGACCTTCCAATAATATTAAAAATATTTAGAATCGGTAGTGAATTATTTTAAATATCCGACCGAAAAAGTCCACTGAGTTTGAATACATTCGGTTTTATGTTATATTATCATGTATTTATATATTAGATAATAACTATGTATTTTACAGTTTTATTTAGTGTTAATGCTTGACATTATATTATTATAATTTTATTTATTCTTTTTTCATTTTCCTAAGTAAGATTATATAAAAATAAATAATACATAAATACATACCGGGCGATTTTTATCACCGGTATAAATTTACTAAGGGGGATGGGGGGTATTAATCGCCCGTTCAACCGGGATTTGTTTGTCAGCATAGGTATTGGTTATATCTATAGATTATGTGTATTATCTATGGTTATATCAGTTATATTTTATGGTAATATCAGTCAAGGAGTAATTTTATGGAGATTATTATTATGATAATATATAATATATATTTTAAATCTTCACCACTTAACTGCACTAGAGGTATATATAAAATTCCGGAATTTTACGGTCCGAGAATATACGTTCTGTGTTTTTTTTTTCGGGGAAATACGGTCCGGCAATTAACATTATGAATTCTTACATTCCGTTATAATACGGTTCGAATATTTTTAAATTCTGGGATTTTATGGTTCGCAACAATACTGTTTACTCATATTTTTTTCCATAGTTCTACGGTCCGTGCGATTACTTTTTGGGATTCCACATGCTTCCCAAATTACGTATTAGGCAAACTTACTAATATAGTGCGATTCGGATATATCAAATATACATACCTTTTTATTATGTGTGTAAAATTCGTTTTCGGATCTTATTTTGTATGTTTTCCGTCTAGGAAAAAGTAAGTACATGCTTTTGTTTATGTGTATTTATGAAGATTTTTACACATTTACTATTTTTGCCACTGTGACCATGTAGAATTTTTACCTAAAGCTAGGTTATAAATTATATTAGGCACCTATAAACTAATAATAAGGAAATTGTTTTTGATAATATATCCTTATTATTATTTAATTTTTTCTGATTTTAGCCCTAATTAATATGTATTTTTTATGTTATCAGAAAAAAAAACGCAATGGAAAAAAAAGCAAAGGTAAAAAAAGCAACCGGAAAAAAAGCAAAAGAAAATAATGCAATATTTTATAAGTACCTACATTATAATAAATACTTATAAAATAAAAAGGTAACTGTCAAGAATATTAGGTATTTTCGTAATATATATAACACTTATTATTTTAATTAAAGGTACCTATTTAAGTTTTTAAAATCAATAAAAAATATTGCAAATATTTGCAAATTATTTGCAAAATAATGGCGTTGGTCTGGGATCGATCCGACAAGGTGGAGGGGCTGCGTGAAGTTGGCCCCCCCAGGTAAACAAACGCTGTTTTCGGGTGCTAGGAGTGATTTGCAAATTCTGAAAACTAATTTGCAAATATTTGCAAATTATTTGCAAAATATTGGCGTCGGTCCGAAATCGATCCGACAATGTGGGGGGGCCAACTTCACGCACGTATATTTTTTTGGTTCTGAGTGGGTTCTGTACCTACCCCTGGACCCCCCTGTAAAAATGCAACTATATATATATTATTATTATTATTAATTAAATATATTTATTTTCAAGCCCCACTGTCATTGAAAAATCTTGTATTAATGTATTATGATTTATGATATTTATATAAATAAATATCGAGAGGATTATGATTTTAGTATTTTTTGTGGAAAATTGGATGGTCTGGCTTTTTTTACCAATTTCGGATCTTAAATTAGGAATGGATTATATTAAATCAATTATGCCAGAGGAAGCCATTGACTTAGTCACTTATTTTGACACAACATATGTTACGGGTACCTATAGAAGAATAGGAAACACAAGAAGGGAAAATAATATGGCTAGGTTAAAAAATATACCGCCTCGATATCCACCAGCCCTTTGGAATGTTCACGAAAATACATTAAACGATCTTGACCGGACAAATAATCAAACACAAGGGTTTAATAACCGACTCAGAAATTTAATTACCTACAAACATCCGAGTATATGGACATTATTAAAAAAAATACAGTTAGAAGTAGCATTAGACCAATTAAAACTACAACAACGGCGAATTGGTACAGTGCAACCAAAACAAAACAAAAACCATTTATTAAAAAAGAAACCAAAATATTAAAAAATTATGCATGGAATACAATAATGGAGAACGAGATTTAAATAATTTTTTAACCGCTATTGCGCATCAAACAAGATCAGTATGATGCAAATTTGTATTTATATTCAATTTTAATACTAATATTTTAAATATTTTTTATTATTATAATTTTTATATTTTTTATTATTATTATTTTGTAATATCATTTTTAAGTTAATGATAATAACAATTATACAATTGCTTTTTTTTTCGTTATTGTATAATCCCCATAATAAAACCGGAGTACTTCAATATTTAACTGTCACCGTCTTATTTTATAAGTATTTATAACATAATGTACCAGGTAAATATATAAATTGCATTTTTTTCTTCTGCTTTTTTTCCGGTTGCTCTTTTTACCTTTGCTTTTTTTCCATTGCGTTTTTTTCCTCGCTTTTTTTTTTTTGCTATTTTTTCTTAGATTCATTTTTTATATATAAGGAATAATGACTAGGTATATGATATTAGAATTTATGATTTAAGTAACGATAATAAAAATAAAATATCAAATTAAAAAAAATTAGATATTTTATAGAATATCAACGAATGTATAATTTTAAATGATCCATTATCAGAACTCTCAAATTTTTTTTTCATAGGCTAATAGTAAACAAAAATTTGATAATGCTCATATGGAAATAATAGGTGATATTTATTTTTCCTACACAAAATATTACGGCAATCGGATATTGTGCAAGCCGCTGTTTGACTGTCTCGAGGAATCGCGTTAAAATTAAAAAAAAATATATATAATAATAAAAATTCGTTAAACAACACAGACAATTTATTATGACAGGAAAACGGTTGATAGAAATCGCTTATTTAATAATTATGAATTTGCATAGTACCTATATCTTAATAGTTATTATAAAGAAAAATATTACGAAATATCATTATACGAACACATATTTAGAATATTGCAAATACTATATAACTATGCATAAAAAATAAAATAATTACCTTATCGATTATATTTTTCCATGATCCTATATGTTTCCAATAAATATGACAATATTTTTTTTTCTTTCTCTTACGTTCTGTATTATACATTTTATATAAGTTTTTTTTTATATAGGTATTATAAGTATGTATTTACAGGATCAATTACTGTTTTGTAACATTTAAATTTTTCTTTACGATACCTTATAATAATTAATAGTTATTAATATTGTATCAAAAATTGTATTTATTTTAATGTATTTTCCTTTTTTTACAATCATTTAATATTTGTTTTCTTATAAGACCATGTTTTATGTAGACACTAATTATAGCTTGTATTAATTTTTGAGAATTATTTCAAACTTATTTTGATTATTATTATTATTACGAGTACCTATATATATTTTGGGCTTACATTTTTTTAATAAAATGGGACTCTTTTGTTTATATAATACATTTTTTTTTGTCTTATTAATATCGGATTTATTTAAAAATGTTTTACTCAAAGAACAATGTAAATTAACAATATTTGTTATATTCATATATTTAATCAAAATTGTAAATGACTCATATTATTCAATATATGATTTTATATTTTATTTAAACTCAGACGACTGTAGTATGTGCACCGGAACTATATATGTTATGGGTATATATGTGTTGTATTATAAATTGTATATGTTGCATTTTTTCTAACTATTACTGTTAACGAAAATATGATAGTGGTCGGTTCAGTCTCGCTCACGAGGAGGTACTCGCAAGAGATGTCCGAAAAGATGAGACATAATATTCATGTTTTATATTGATGTACGTTTGCGATTGTATTAAGTTTTGTTTTATTAATTTGTGTTGCCACATACATCAAAACCTACATTGACGTATACGAAAGAACTTATTTCAACAGTTATGCGTAAACATATTTTGACCACTAAAAATCGATTTTATGGCGTCCTCTTAATACTATTAACCGTTCTTCACTCTATGACCCAAACGGTTATATTGTCGACAATTTTGATGTTACACGATAACAGATATAAATCAATGGACTTTATAGAAATGTATTTCAAAGTTCCATTTTATTAATTCTGAACTCACGAACAAAAACACGTAGATATTACTTATTATGTATGAGCTATAAGTTATAACAAAAGTCTGGATTTGTATACATTTTCAAAGTATATGCATTCGATGATAATAAAAAATGTCGACGTTTTGTTTAGTAGAGATTACATAGAAAAATGTTTATTAAACATATAAAATCGCATTTCAGAAATAATGGCATATTTGAAGCATTTAGAATATTTAAGCATATTTCGTGGAAAAGTCCATTAAAGTTGCTTAATATGTACATATGTCTAGAATTTTAACCAAAAATGAATGTTTTCCAAAGAAACAAATCTATTTAATAATGAATTTATTCTTATTTATTTTACTTATAATACTCTGTAGCTATAATATCAAAATATCAATTTCATGAAAATAGTAGGTACAGTACCTATGAATAATTTAAAGAAAACATATAATACTTACATTATTTATATCGGTAAAATACTATTTATTTTCATTACTTAAAAATTGTATTACAATAGAGACCTGCACGGGCCGAATTTTTTCTGCCCGACCCGACCACTTCTTATAAATTCGAGGCCCGGTCCAGCCCGACCCAAGAATTTTCCATAAAGCCCGGCCCGGCCCGGCCTGAAAATAACATTTCAAAATTTATCCGACTTTAAACGAACACTTTTTGTTTTAATAAAGCCTGAGTATTCATAATAAAAGCCCGGCCCGAGTATTTATCATTAAACCCGCCCGGCCCGAACAAATAAAATCTCAAAAATTTTCCATCTTGATCCAAAAAAGTTTAATTAAAAATATATTTTATTTTGTAATAACAATATTATGTACGAGTATAATTACTACCTATTATATTATATTATGTTTGACATTTCTATAAAACATATTTATATTTTATAGATATTTTTCGTTTAAAATAAAGTCCGGATAAGCTCGGCCCGGCCCGGTTTGAAATTAAAGAGCCCGGCCCGGTTCGCATATTTTATTGTTTTGAAAAAGCCCGGCCCGGCCCGAACATTGTATTGCAAAAAAAGCGTGGCCGGCTCGAAAATATTTCCATTTTAAAAAGCCCGGTCCGTTCCAAGCCCGATAAATATTTTCAGGTCCGGTCCGTGCAGGTTTTTATATTACATGCATTTGATTTGAATGCAAGACGTATTGATCATGAATTTTTAAAAAATGTCGGATTTAAATGCTTATCGTTTTTGATAACAGAAAATTTTTACCAAAACACATTTTTGAATACTTTTTAGAATTTTATGAGTGATAGGAGCATATTTCAAGATTTTTTTTAATGCATACTATTTATTATTTAAAGCTTTTTAAGTGCACATAAATCTGGACTTTGGTTATAGCTATTATTAGATTATTACTTTACTATGTATATCTATATAAAACAACATTATTAATTAATAGATGACATGCATTTTTTTACATTATAATATTAGTAGATACACTATAATGTTAAAATAAATAAATAGATAAAAATGTTTTAATTTGAACTCTTTTATATTTTTTGGTTAATTTTATCTAGTGTATATTTGGTTATCAATGGAAGGGATTTGAATCCCCAAACCCTTCTGTGATCTACACCCCTGGGTAATATGTAGGTAGGTATAAAATTTTAAATAATTATACATTAATATGTTATATGCTTCAATTATACGAAATTTAAACGTGTAAAATGTATAATAATTTGTTACATATTTTTCATACATTTTTACAATATCTATCACCTGGTCAAAATGAATATCATAATCAGTAATCACCATTGTTATTTAGGTACCTATGTAGTAGTTATGTAATAACTATAATGAATATATTTCCATTCCTAATTTTATTGTTATTTTAATTTAAAATCATTTAAATATATACATCTATAAAAAAATTAATTATTAATTCATATTACTATTCCATCATAAAACAGTTCCTAATTATTCCAACTCTTGCCTCATGCCGTTACAAAGCAGACTTAGATTTCCTTTACTCATTTCTAAATGATTATCTAGACGTTCCCAAACTCCTTGCCACTATATCTTTCAGAGCCCCTTCTCACTCTCCAAGAAACCAATACACCTTTTATGGACACAAATATATCTTACATCGTGTGCTCAAAGCTGTAAATAATAATTAATCCTTCGGTCACTCATCCACATTTGTATAAATATTTGTTTAACTTTTATATGTACCTACATATTGTATTCTATTTTCTTTATAATTATTTACTATTTTATTCTAGCCTATTATACTCTTAACTACACACATAACCATAACCTCATAACCTCATATACCACATACCATATCTATATATTATATAAAATTTCCGACGGGCATTTAATAAAATAATAATAATAATATTCTACTTTTAATCTCCTAAGGTGATGTAATGATGATTCCTGAACAATTCCAAGATTAGCTATTAAAATAAACGCAATCCCAGAACGAATAAACCAAATTAATCTTTTAATAAATCGACCAGAAATATTTTTCGGGCAACTTTCTAAAATTTGTGGTATTAATCACAAAATCACACCAATCCAAATTGAATCAATTAATTAAATAAATGTATTTACTAAATTAAAAACTTTATTCTAAAATCATTAGATGACTGAAAAACAAAGTAATGATGTCTTAAATCAATTAATAGTAAACTAGCAATTACTTATAATGAAAAAGATTAGATAAATTTTTATAACATTAATTTGACAAGTTGAAATTATTTTAAATATCTTTTATTCCCTTAAATAGCCCCAATTTATTGATTATTTATTTATTGATCCTATTTATAATTTTTTTAATATTTTTAAAATAATAATAAAAAATTATAATAAATTTATTTAATGCTTTTGACATTACTACAACAATTCTAAATTTAGAAATTAATTGAATTAGAACAATTATCATCATTATAATAATACCAAATATAAATAATAATAAATATATATATATATAAATATTACCTAACTGAATTAAGTGATTAATAAATAAATAATTTTTTTTTTATTAAATAATGAAATTATAATATTATATACATAAATCGAAAAATTTCAAATCACCATATTTTATAATTATTACATTGTTCGTATTTATTTTTAAATAACTTTATAAGAGTATTTCCATATATCTTTTCAACATCAGGTCAAATAATTTTTTCAATAACACTTGCAATGCCATTTTGAATATTTTTTATTATTATATTAATCTATAAAAATACAAAAAATATAATTACATATTTAATTCCATTAATTACTCCTATCTACTTAGCACATTTAATAACAATAATTATTGAAACAATTTGAAGTGTGAAAGTATTTTTATCTGACCATTATCATTATCAATCCGACTAACAGCTAATTTAATTGCAGGGCACTATTAATAACAAATGAATTTTTAATTAATTTAATTATTTTTATTCAAATATTTAAAACATTTGAATTTTGTTTCACAATAATTGAGGTATGTATTTTTTATTTTCCTATTAAATATTTTTTCTATTCTATATGCATTTCTATGATTATCAATTATACCAAAAATGTTTGAAGCGATAATCACTAATTTACTTTCTAAAAATATAACTATTCACCTGCTTGGTTTTTTTAAATACTATACATACAAATTTATTATTATTTCAAAATTTTCTTACAAAAACCTTAGTCAAGGGGTATTAAGTAGATACCATTTATACTGATTTTCAAAAAGCGTTTGACAAAGTAAATCATACCTTATTATATCATAAATTAAAAGCTTTTGGATTCGGAGGAAACTTTCTAAATTGGCTCTCTTCTTATCTCACTAATCATAGGTATACAATCAGTAAATATCTTGTTTCACTACTCTGATGATTATGGGAGACCTCGGGTATTCCACAGGGCTCTCACCTAGGACTATTACTATTCTTTATTTTTATAAATGATCTTCCGTCGTCCTTGATAGCAATACTAATATTTTGTTGTCTGCAGATGATGCAAAATTGTACTATGACATTAAATCTATTAATAATGCAAATATTTTACAATTTGGTCTTAATAGGTTTATCCAATGGAGTGAACCAAATTATCTTCCTTTAAATATTAATAATGTCAAGTAATCTCTTTTTCACGTACTAAAATTTCAATAATATTTCAGTAACTATCAAATTAATAATTATTTTCTCGATAGAGTAAATTTTATCAATTCTATTAAAGACTTTAGCGTCTACTATGAAAATGATTTATCGTTTAAACTACATGATAGAATGATTATAAACAAATCATATCAAATGCTAGGTTTTATTGAAAGTGAAAAAATAAAATATGAAAGAGTTTAAAACCCCTAGTTGTTTAAAACTATAGATCTAAGAAAATATAGAAATATAGAATCAAATATAGAAACTATAGAACTAAGATCTGACCTCGAATTTGATTCACTCATTTGGTCTTACTCAAATTACTCAAACTTATATAAATAATCTTGATAATATATGATAGGTATACATTTTTGAAAATAATTGCTTATATCTCTAACATATATATATATATCACTAGAAAGAGTCTAGGGATACCGTTAATTTTGTTGAAAAATTCTTGATCCTAGACTGACTAAGTACAATACATAAATTAACAGGTATTATGTTAATTTATGATATTTTAAACAAACTCATTGACTGTCCTGAGTTATTATCTGAAACTGATTACAGCAAGCTATGTAAAAACACAAGGAATTTAGATCTATTCGTAATTCCTATATATAATACTTATAGTGGACATAATATGTTTTTTTTTTAGAGCTTTTGTTTTGGCCAATAAGATTTCTGTTAAATTTAATTTAATTTAAAGCTTTAGAATTAATAATATTATTACATTAATATTAATTGTGATAAAATAATATCATATACTTGTCTTCTATATGTCAAAAATATTCAATAGTTATTATAATCTTGTAAAAAGGGCATTTGCTCGTAAATATAAATTAAATAAATAAATAAATTATAAAAATCGATAAAAATTAAAAACCACACTTTCCTTCTCTTAGACCTAAGACCTAGGACTACTGTCTATGTCCACTGTTATACTATATATATTAAAAAATTACAGCTATAAGATAAGGATAAATATAAAAAAAAATAAAATTAACTTATTGTGACATTTTCATCAAAATACATAATTTATTTAGAATTTTTAATTTTAAAAAATACATAATATTTATTTTAATTTTTCGTTTAATACTAAATACTACAATACTAATTAATTAAATTTATTTTCATACAATATTTCTGGATTAACTAAACTATTCAATTTCAATATTGTAAATTTTAAAATTGTAAACTTCCAATTCAGTAATCATAAGATTAAAAAGTACAGGAAAAATATAAATTGTGATTACCCAAGATAAGTATAATGTTTGGCGATATTAGCCACAACATTTTTCTTTATACATTAGATTCTTTATCTAAATGTATGCTTCCAGTAGAAACAGATCTATACATGACATTTCTGTCATATCTAATGGAATTATTTAGCGTAAAATCTTCAGAGTGGTCACTATCGCTAGGACTATTACACGAATTAGAATTGTTACTAAAACTACGAGTATTAGAAAATGACGTTGAAACTATTTCCGTTTTTTTTATTTGTCCTTGAAGTATTCCAAAATTGCCATCTGATGCTGTTTTTTTTTCTAAATTAGGCACAGAAACTATTGAGACTATTGAACCATGAATCGTTAAATCAGGTGCTGAAAACGAATTTCGAAATTTTGGGAATTTCAACGATACCTGATAAAATTCAAAAAAATAAGATTAATTAATTAAAAATTAAAATCATTGTCATCATACGGGACATCTTACATTATATATGTCTCTATGTATATTTTCGGTTGAGATACTACTCGATTTCCAAATTTCGGCTATATTTCCAAATTTAGAAGTAGCTTCAATCGTTTCTGACGATCTGCTGTAATTCGATAGGCTTACTAAATTCGTACTCAAAGTCAATTGATGGTAATTATTACCAAAATCACGAGTAGTGATAGCTCCACGTCTATGTAAAAGTTTATGCAACACCGCTGCCCAACTAGTACTCATGTCATCAGTTAGGTCACTGTTTACTCCAAAACATAAGCCTGAAATTTAAAAATAAATAACTATAAGTACATTATAAAAATTAATTTGCTGTCAATATGATTTATATTATTATTATATTCTTTCCAATGTTTAGAAAACAAATTGAAGAATTTTGTTTTGTAGACTATTAACATGACGAGTTTGCGACCTTCATTTTTCGAATGAGCAATAAATCAAAACTAAACTATGAAAATCATTAATGTTGGCGTTTTTATTTAATTTATAACTATATAATAAATATATAAACTTCTAATATCAAATTTTAAAAGGAAAATCATTTTTAAAAATAAATATCTAAAAGACATAACTACATCTTAAGTTTTTCTATATTTTTCTATATAGCTGCAACTTTTTGTTAGATAATATTTTATAAAAATAAATAATTACCTAAAAGTTGTCTAGAAAATACTTTTATTTTTAAATTCGATAACCGGTCTACACTAAATTTAGGTAACAAATAGAACACAATTAATGTTTTGCGTAATATAATGTTTTTTTTTGTACTGTTCTTTAGACTGATAAAGATAGGAAATTCGGTACATAAACTTAAGGGAATTAATATTAAAAATATACAAATTATAATATTTCATGTATGTTTATTGTATATTGATTAAATGGGTGCCAACAATTTTAAGGTACTAAAACATATTAAAAATAATTATTAAATTTATTTTTAAATTAAATCTAATTGAAATAATTGTCAAAATCATTTGTTAATCATTTACCCATTGGATCTTCGTTGGAAAATGAAATACTGTAATCATCTTGGTTCAATTGTTTTCTGCGAAAATAAGCCGTAGAAATTAACTTATGCCTGTGAGTCCTAGTAGATTGTTGTATATTATGTTCATGACCCCGAATTTTCATTGACCTTAGAATTCAATTTCTTATAATATAATAATCAGTAGAAATTCAAATAGTTAGGTACATACCAGTGATATAAATACTCGCCCCATGCACTGAAAATTGGAAATGTACATACCCATAATGACATTAAGATTCCGAATCCAAAAAATACTATTATAGAAATTTCTTTAATAGATACAGCTGGTCTAAATTTCATATAGCAATTATTAAGTCCATTTGTGCTTGGTGTAATACCTAATTCGCATCTGAAAATTGATGTTATAGTAATATTTAAAATTAGTGTGAAGTTTTGATTATAATGTAGTAATAAAAACTGGTTGTGTTATTAATAGTGTTTTTAAGAATATTTTTTAATAGTTACATTTAGATTTTACTAGTGTTAGACCATATTAGTTGAAATCCAAATTATTATATATATGTATATTGCATACACCAAATGTATATTGAATTATAATAAATTACCTCACAGTAAATATAGTTTAATAGTTTAATTTTTAATGGCCTTTTAAAACTGTTCAATTTACCTATCATACGTAGGTATATATTATGGTAAAATAATGAGGCAATTTTATTATTTTACACGTATTTCTGAATTAGATCAAATATTTTGAATATATCTAAGCTACCAAATTCCATACACAATTTTACTTGTAAAATTAGTATTATATGGGTACCTAAATGATTATAGTGACTACGTGGAATTCACACGTTGTCTTATAAAATAAATATGAGTATTGTCCTTATTATAATATTATATAATTAAATTATTAATAAAACTATCCATATTATTTTAGTGTTTATTGAGTGCTAAAAATGCAAAAATAAACAAAAATATGTTGTAAATTCATGGTAAAAATAACATTTTAACAGTTGAACGTTTAAATAATAATCGTTGAATTTTATACATTATATATCATAAACTCGTGTCTAAAAAAAAAATCGGTTTATCAATACAAATTATAGCTCTTTAGCCTTGTACAAATATAAGTACCGATTAACCGACTGTAAGGAACAATATTACCGTCGATGAAGGGAAGGGAAGGGAAGGGAAGGGAAGTAACCTAAGTAAGTAAGAGAAAGGAAGTATTACATTGTAATTAGTTTTAACTAAAACATTCTAGTTTTAGACTGATTTCTAGTATATACTTCGATATGTATAAATAATTGTAATATTATTAACAAATAATTGCAAGTTAATAAAAAAATAAAAGTTAAATCAACCAAAATGCATTCAATTAAAAATTAATAGTTAACAGGAGATAATTTTAACTAAGTTAAAATGGAAAAAAATATAAATTTAAATTGGGTATTTTTTTCAAACAATTTTTTAAAAGTAAATTTTTATTTTCATTTAAACAATAATTTTAGTAATTATATATACTTATCATAATAAATAATTATATTAAATATAATGCAGAAATATTAAAAGTTTTCCTATATTTTACGTTTTAAATATAATTTATTAATAACTTATTATTATATGAAATTTTTTATTTAGGTAAATATTTATAATTCACGAAATTCGTTCACCCCCCCTCCCCCCAATATCATAACTCAACCGGATGTCTGGTTGATTACAAAAAATGTTCTGTAAATAATCAAGTTTCAATTAAAATTTCAACTAGTTATGTTAGTAACTGAATGACAAAAAATGATTGACTAATTGAGATAGAAAGTAAAAAAATATTAACCTTCCAAATTAATTTGAACGTTTTAACTACCTACGATTAATGTATAATTTTAGAATAAGTAATCACTAATCTCTTTAATAACACAGACATCCCCTAGAAAGTTCTTGTTTAGTTTCCAAGCAGAAAGTACGATTAAGTAGTTATTTAGATGCTTTTTACATTCTAGAAGTTGTGATACTGCACATTAATATTCCTATTTGGCATCTAAAACGTTATGGACATTTCGTGGGCAGTAGATAGTCCAATTATTTTGTGTTTTAATTCTATTACAAAATATAGCTATAAATCTTAATTAAAACTTGAGTCTAGAAATAAATTTCAATAATTCGTTAGTTTTTAAACTTAAATTCACTAGCCAACACATTTTTTTGATTATTGTATTTATTAAGATATGTTTAGAAGAAACTGACTTAGAGTAGGGGCATGGGTGCCCAATGGTAAATTTCAGGAAGGACAAACATAAATAATGTTTATACATTAACTACTCGTTTTGCTGTATTATAAAATAATTCTCCAGGTAGCTTTTCCCTTTCCTGACCTAATCCCCTAATGTGCTTTTATTTATAGGAGGTTTAAGCGAAAAGACGGATAGCTAAAACCGCAGGGATCTAGGTCCATATCCTTTTCATTTATGAGCAATTCAGAATTTTGTTTTGGACTAAACATAAAACTCAGACACTGAAATTAAAATATGTTCCAAAATTTACCACCACACCCTCCTTAAAAAAAATAAAACTAAAACAAAAATGTAACTAACGGGAAGGTATAATATAATTGTGCAATGAATGATCCAGGTAGCCTGCTAGATATAAAAACATACAGATTTGTTTTCAAAATACCGATTTCAACATTACAAAAAATGGAAAGTTTTAAAATAATACTCGACTTTTAATATTTTATATCTAGAATATACTCTGTGAAAGCATATGGGTATATCTTCTTTCTGATATTGTATACCTAGAGTCTTCCATGTTAATATTCTGTGCTATTGAAGTTAAAACTTAAATATTTAAATTTAATGATAATACTTACAAAATATATTTTCTAAGACTATTTTTCCATAATTCATCTTTGTTGTATTCATATATGTAACACATACACATTACAGAAACAAATAAAATAACAAAATTCATGATCACAAAAACTTTTACTGATAATGAATTAAGCTTAGACCACGTTCGATTTGAAATTATGTCTGTACATTCTTTTCGTATAATCCATAGTTCGAATAATACTCTCAGCATAAAAAATATTCCAATTACAAATGTTATGAATACTGGCAACACTACAAATATAATTTTGTATATTTTTCTACTGTTGCCTACAAAACATATGCCAGTTACACTATCTCCGTCAATCTCTCTAAGTATCATTAAAATAATACTAAGAAATAATGGTATAAGCCATGCTGCTAAATTTAATTGGTGATATTTATTATCAACTTTTTCTTCAATTATCCCTTTAAATAAAATATTATATTATATAGCATACTTATTAATGATAAAAATTGTGAAAACTTACCAAATGATTTAAACACTTTGTATAGAGAATAAGCAAATATATCGAACCAAATAAATGCAGCGATTAAAAAATAGTACGACAATATAAAGCTTAAAATGCACAGAAATCCTCCACTATTAATCAAACAAAATTAATACATTAAATTTTAATTTACTAGTATATGGTTTTAAACAATGATTAAATTAATTAATTAAATTATAAAAGTGTTAAGAACATACCTAGGTTCTGATATTCGTCTGCCTCCATTACTTCTACAAATAGTAGAATCTCTAGTACCGAAAATAAATGGTGATAACCATCCAATACATATGAATAAAAAACATATATTTATGCATAATACTGAAATATTGGGATATCGATTCAATGATTCCCATTTAATCACGAATGTAAGCTGAAAATACAATTGTATTGTTAAGTAAATCTATCATAAATTAAGATTTGATTAGGTAACTTACCACTACAAACATATTGCAGATAAAAGTTATTGTACCAATAAATACGATTAAATTATGTATTCCTTCGTGTTCCGATCTAGAAAACTTAGGATCATAACATTGAAGTTCGCAGCCTTCAATACCGGGATAATGGTATTCTATAGATCTATCCGATTTTACGAGTGGATATTCACAGTGATATTGAGATGAGTTGAATTTGAACTTGGTCAAATCATTCTGTAAAATTTTTAGACTATTTTAAACTGCTCTACCTAAGTTCTACGTACTTTTGTACAAAGTTCGTTAAATATAGTTAAAAAGTATAATAAAGCATTATACTTACAGTGCATTCTTTTACAGGATAAAATGTTTCGTTGTTACAATCAAAGTTCGGTGTCCAAATATTTTCGATTTTAAGAATTTGACAACTTTCGTCCATAATCTGACACATATCCTGTACCAAACATTAATAAAAAAAATAGATAAGTATGTTCTAAATATCTACTAAATATGGAAATAACGCGTACTCATTTATACTATGTTATTCAAATATGTAAGCATAATATAACTAACACAATTAAAAAAATAATAATAGTTCTAAAAAATGATCGATAGTTCAAACAAGAGGATTGATCTAATTTATTGATTTATAATTAACTGAATTTATGTTATATATTTTTGTTATTTATTTATGTTTATAATTAAAATTCTGAATTTATAATAAATCAGAAATTTATTTATTATTTATAATTAACTCCCGGATGTCCATGCCTTAAAATAATATCTAAAATAATGGTATAATGCACGTAGCACGTAGGACATATAAAATACTAAAAATCATATAAAAATCAATTAAATCAATTTATGACCTAAAAGTTAAAAAAATACCTTACAAATTTTAAATAAACGTAAAATTTAAAAAAAAATTCGAAAAAATACGTCAGAATTCGCTGATAAACTGCAACGTAAATAAAATGTAATAAAATTATTTTTGTATAAAAAACAAATCATTCAAATTCAGTTTGTGGAAGTGAGTCCATCGTCCATTGGTCCTTGGACAGAAAAGTGTATACAATAGTTGTTTAAAATTTAAAAGCAAAGGTAAATAAATTGGTGTATTTGAAAAACGATTTTTAGTGAAGTTCAGTATAATATTATAAAAAATAGTAACCATGACAACTTTATTTATTTTATTTGTTATTTTCTCTGCGAATTTATATAAAATGTCCGTTATGAAATGTAGTTTGTCTTTACGCTTAAAAAATTACTGCGAAAGTCAATTAATGACTTCTTTAAGTTATTAAAGTACAAACTAGGACCAATTATAACCAATTTGTTATCAAAAACATTATTCCAAAAATCTGATTCCGAGGCGGAAGTAAGATATAAAATTAACGCCTAGAAAATAATATTAATAATTACGCCCTATCGTATAAATTTCCCCTGAAATTTGATAAATTCACTTTAAAACTACAAATAAACAAAAAAAGTTCATTCTTATAAATTTCTCGCCTTACAAGTATTTTCAGAAAAATACACTAGCACTGATACAATATTTAGGTATAATATAAAAACTGCATTCAAATAATTTACGCTCATTCAAAATTTTACGTTACGCTGGAGGATTAATCCTCGTCTACACCCTTTCACCACTAGTTAAATATCTGCTCCTTCTACCCCAAAAAATACATATATAGGCAATAGACATAAAAATAAAACATATAATATAATTCTTCCGTCCTAAAGGGAATAGTGGTATCTTATATTATCACATTGTTGGGAAACGAGTTTTTAGATTCCATTGTTTCTCGCCTTTAAATTATTATTTTAGATTTTGAGCAGGGAAGAATATTATTGGCTTTACAATGATGTTTATTTTGTATTATTTTACTTTAGCATCTTTTCGACCAAAAGGGCTTCTTGATAGCAAATTGATTCTTGTTTGTAATTAGAAAATGAAGTTTTTCGATTCTTCTAATGGATTTATAAAACTGCCTTTTATAAGGAAAAATATTATACATTGGGGGGGGGGGTATAGATAAAAATATAGTAAATACAATTTTCTTAATTGCCATTTTTTTTTTTTTTTTTTTTTTTAGCATAACACTGAAGTTTTACTCAAAATTCTATTATTTTATGGTTAATATTAAAAATTCATCATTGCTTTCAAATTTAATATACATCTTTAATATACACTTTTAATATATTATCCGATGAGCGAAGCTTCAATCCCAACTGACGAGTGAAATATGAGTTTTTTTTTATTAATTATTATTAGAATAAACATTCAATGTTTTTTCTGATAGTTTTTTAAATACTTAATAAATTATTTTTTATCTTTCAATTTATTATATTTGAGGTACAAACTCAATTACTTTAGTGTAACCATAATTTAACTATATAAATTAGATTTTACAAAATGCAGCATCTTAATTTGTAGAGTGATCTGAATCTCAATAACAATCTCAATATATTAAGGCAGCTCTGCGGGTGAGTTTTACTTATTAAAAATAACTATTTTTTCTTATTGTAGCGATTGATTGAATAGTACTATAAATATATTGAAAGTTAAATTTGTTAACAACTCTATTTTCAATCGAATATTTTCACTTTTTATGTTTCTAAACACATGTTTAGATACCTTATCACCATTGTACCCATCCGTCTGATCGTAGTTATTGTACACAGTTACGATTTCGTTGATTTGGTGGACAAAATATAGATACTTTTGAGTAAAATTTAGAAGAAATTCATGAAACGTCGATGACCATTTACACGCATGTGCATGTTCATGTAGGTACGTTAATGGTGTGTGTAATACTGGTAATATTATTATATGGGTTGTGGTTATCGGGGTTTAGGTACACCAATATTAATTTACACATACACATACAAATACGACATTTTTGTAATATTCATGAATTGCCTATACATGATCCATTAAAATAAACCCGCGAAAACCTAAATCAAATTAAAATTGTATAATTATGATTATATAATTCCGTGTATTATACTATTTAAAAAATTATTTTTAAGTATTTAAGATAGTACATAATATTTTATAGTATATTATATTATCATATTTTATTTTGTTTTCAAATTTATTTAGTAGAACAGTAATGTTTTTATTCAGTTTTAGGTATGTTGATTTAAATAATAATAATTTTTATCGATGTAATAAATAATTTTAAAGTATTATACTTATTGATATTATTTTATTTTAATAAATTTAGTAGACAATTATTATTATAGTTAATGAAATGAGATCTTATATAAGTATATAATACTAATTATTAAAAAAAAAAATAATAATAATAATACTTACCCATTTATTACTTAAATTAATTACTTTATTAAATATTAATATTTAAATTTGAATAAAATTTTTAGGTAATTAATAGATAAATGTGTTTTACCAATTGTTATTATTGTTATTATATTAATTTACATGGATAAAAAAATGATTGAATATAATAATATTAAAATTAGGGGTACTATTTTCGTTGTTAAAATCTAGTAAAAAAATATATTTTAAAAGTATTTGGAATACATTTTGTGAAGTAAGTATTTCAAATACACAGAGCATACTGCTATCAAAAATTTTTACTTTCAAAAAAGTATTCAGTATATGTATTTAAAATACATTTAAAAATTATTTTACCCCAGTTTGATTTTTATATTCATAACTAAGATCCATAGGTACAGGTTTTGTCAGACTTAAGTAGAATATATTTTTTTTAAATAATTCGAAAACATATTCCGCATATTAACGAAAAAAGTATTTTCAGAATATGTATTCGAATATCTTATGATAACGATATTCTCAAAGTATTCCAAATACTTCAAGAATACTTAATTTGATATATACAGGTACGTACTAGAAAATATACGAGTATAAGGTAGACAGTAATTACATAATTATTTAATCTAATCGATCAACGTATATATTAGAGGGGTTTTAATGATTTACACAAATTTAGAAATTTAAACGAACAAATTGGCAGAAACATCAAAACAATTTTCTTTTAAAAACATTATTGGGTCCTTAAAATTATTTTTAACTAAAGGTATACAATAATTTATTGATTTGTTTATGGTTACTTCTATTTTGTTTTAATATATTTAATTTAATTTATATGGTCGAAACATGTTACTGCAAAAAGTTATTTTCGAATTCTCTATAATGGAAAATATTTGTAAAAGTCAAATCAGATTGTAAAAAAAAAAAAAAACAAATTATTAATACATGATTAGTTTTTCAATAAATTATTAAAAATGATATAACAATAAGCTTTAAAAAATTAAAAGTAAGAAAATGCAATATAAAAATTAGTTGATTGTTTGTTATTGAAAAACAACTTTCACATAGCATTTCTATAGACGTTAAAGAAGTTATTAATATCTGAGTATTTAAGAGTATAAGACATTAACTCTTAATATTTCTAATATTAATTATTTCATAAATAATAATTGCTCATTTTTATTAATAATTGGGTAGTAACACAAATAAATGAAAATATTTAATAATTTTGTTTTCTAACTTCGATAAAATAATTTATAAAACTTGGTATTCAAAATGTGTTTATAAGTGCCTTTAAATACTTAATTTTATTTAAAATATTAATTAATAATATTTTTCAATTTGGATTTCCATAATGTGGTCAGGTACACTAAATATATATAAATAACAAGCTATTTCAAAGCATTTTAAATGTTCTATAATAAAATTATATTTTACCTGTGTAGGTAAATATATAGTGTTATTTTCACAATTTGGCATATAATATGCACATAAAATTGGCTGAATTTTTTCCCAACAATACGGAATTTTTTTAAGTATTTTCCAATATTCTAACATTTTCTGTAAATAATCAAAGTGTTATAAAAATATTTTTTAATAAAATAAATATGAAAATAATAACATACTAGAGCTTCTTCAGAAGTAGATGCATCAATAACGAGATCCGTGGAAGATGATGTATAAGGTAGTTGTTTACCCAGACACATTGAATCTTTCATAACTACACATTCCTCTACCGGCCATTTACAGTATTCTTTCATTGTTTTTGATGATACACATACTAGTAGAGAATAAAACAGTAGTAACTGAAAGATAATCAGATGACGGTAATTCATTTTCTTTTCCTAAAAAACGTATGGTTTTAATTAGTGTTAAACAATTAATTTGAAAATCACAAAATGGCAACTTATAAAAATAATACATAAAATAGGTTTAAAACAGTTACGCCCACATGGATAATCAAGTAATGCTACTGCATGTGCTCTCAAAAGGGGTGGGGTGGCTATTGGTAACTGGGTATACTAAATATAGTGTGGTATAAGAGACAGTTTTATAATTTTTGTATTATGGATATTAACGTGTTTCCATGGATAAGAAAAAATTACAATGCAATACAATAAACGTAATGCATTAATAGGTACCTACTTCAAGTAAAATATGTGTTTCATAATCAGTTTAATTTTATTAAATTATATACATCATCATATCTAATAGAGATTTAGTCATGATATAGGCACATTATCTGATTTTCTCTTATGAACGGAACTATGCATGTTAATATTGGTATTTCCGTTATCATATTATATAGGTACCGGTATACTGTATTCTTTTTTTAACAATATTTATTAATAACAATTTGATAAATGAGTGTATTATTATGTAATTGCCAATTGCCAATTGGTATTATCGTAGATTATTAGATATTAGTATATTTACAGATATTTTATCGAAACGATATTGTGAATTGTGATCTGTATAATGTAAAGTATTTTATTTTTGAAAGACATGTGCTCATCGTACTCTTATTTTGATTTTTGTTTTATTTAAATTATAATAATTATAGTAAAATAATATTATGTGTATCATTTTATTTATTTATTTTTGTTATTACCTGTTAAAAATAATTAAAATGAAATGTGTGTATTGTTATCGTGAACGTGATTTAAAAAAAACACAATATTACTAATTGGAATCGTTATGTTAATTCATGTAAATTAAAATATGGATGCAACAAAACATTGGACAAGTTTTTACTAAAAAAAATTGGATGCATCAGGTAATTTTATTTCACTTTGACATGATATTTAAGTACCTAATTAAGTACCAATTTTATAATGGTAGGTATACCCATGGCCGTCCTGAAGAAAGATTTTTTTTTGTGGTGGGATGAAAATGTGAAATAAATAATATAATACTTCTCTTCACAACTTAAAATAAGCAAAAAAAAAAAAAGTAATCAACTTTTTTCCCATTTTGACGACTATTGAAAAATACTTAATTTCCCGAAAAAGTTCTAAAATTCTTCATTCAAAACGTGAATACACAAAAAAAAAAAGTCATCGACTTTGTCTACCATTTGCCGACTGTTTTCCGATGTTTGGGGGGGGGGGGTTAGAAATTACCTCCCCACGGAACGGCCCTGGGTTTACCTATATTAATACAGTGGTGTCATTTGGAATGGGCAGGATGGGGCATTTGCCCCACCTTAAGATTAATGTGGGGCCGACTAATTTTTGCGGCCCCGATTGATTTTTAAAGTCTATCGGAAAAAGGCAAGGGTATACCTACATCGCGAAGAATGTGAAGACCTTTTTTTTTTTTTGCTTATTAACGTTTTTCAATATTTATTATTTGTAAAGGGGCCGATGTCAAATTTTTGACCCCGCCTAGTAAAACCTGAAATGACGCCACTGATTAATATGTTTGGAATAGGTATATCATATACCTAAGTACCTACTAGGTACTCGTTGACTATAATATCTTCCAAGTTAAAACAATATTTTCTTTATGTAAATTTAATAGATGTTAATTGTGGTTCGATAAAAGAAATACATTTCATAATAATTAATATTTGAGCTTTACGAATAAAGAAATAAATAATTATAATTAATATAAAAGTATAATATAAATTAATATAAAAGTTAAACCTAGATAACCATGTTACCTACCTACAGATAAGTAAAATAACCAAAAGATAAAGATAAATGGTTAATAGATAATTTAAATTGGTTTTTGGGTCATATAAAGTAATAGAATGGATGAACATTCAGTTTTTAAAATTTTAATTAAGGTACCTACAATTGTCATTTATTGTTCATTTTTAATTACATTTCAAAATTCTTTAATTTACATGATAATAATATTAATAACCTATGATATTACATTTTTTTATTAGGTAGGTACCTACCTACTTGTTATATTACATTCTTCAAAAATTGAGATACCTTGTACCTATTGGAATTTATTAACTTAATACAAATTACTTGATAGATATTACTATAATAAATCAAGTACTTTGTGGAAATTTGGTTTTTGTAAATCTAAAATTTTATGTCAAAATATACCTCAATTTCACAGGCTTTGGTTACCGATCCAAACATTTCTAGTTAGGTACCAAATTTTTTACTGGTATTTAACCGATTGGTTCTAGGTACTACCTAAATATTATTTCAAAGTCCTTTACTATTATAAGAAACCTGATGAATTTGGAATACCTACCTATATAATATAATTATTATCTGAGTTATAATTTTAACAAATTTATTAAAATTGAAATAGGTACTTATTATAGGTACGTAAATATGTGATATTTTGACACATGATTGAAAATGATGACAGTTTTTGATTTTATAAAAATAAAATGTGCCATTTAATTAAGAACCTATACCACGACCATTAAACAAGTTTTCAAAACGTTAAGTCAAAATTGTACCTGATTTTGTATTTTATTATTTATTGTAATTTATCTTAATTTATGCAGGCCTAAATTATTTTTACGTTCATAGATATGTTATAATTTAAAAAATTAATAGGTATTTAATATATTTAAAAATATTGTCTAAATTGTAAAAAACATATATTGTATTATAATCATTAGGTACTAGGTATAACATAATATTATAGAATAGGTAATTGAAACTCATAAAAACTAGGCTTCGATCGACCATTGGTAATGATCGTTTAGACAGACTTATGACAATTTCCTGTGAAAATGATGTTGAAATGAACTGTGATGCAGTCATTGAAAGTTTCACTAAAACTAGTCCATATTTATTTAAAGCGTTGCATTAATGATTAACTTTTAACAAATATGTATTGTTATTTATATTTTTATTTCTGATCTATATTTTAACATACAGTATACATTTTTAAATTTATTTCAATTTCTATGTTGTACTATATATATTTAATTGCATTATTTTTTTAATTATTTAATGAACAAAGCATGTGTTATTGTGTTCCTTTATTTTTTTTTTTTTAATAATTTTTAATACTTTACCAAATTATAAAAACATGTTTCCGAAGGCATACTTTGCAATATATATAGTCTTTTGACTATATACCTATGACTTATGAGCACCAAATTATATATATATAAAAAAAATAGCTAGTTAGATCATTATATTTGTATATATCTGCAGTTATGAAATCATGATATTTTTAAAGTATAAAGTATATTGAGTCCTTTAATATTTTAAATGAGAAAAGTATTCAAAATATAGTAGGTACTATTCATTTCTATAGATAAATAGATTCATAAAAATTTTTTTTCAATTTTTGTCTTGCCTGTATGCATATCTTTCTTAATTCTTAGTTTAAAAAATAATAAAAAATATATATATTCATATTAAGTAAAATTTGGTGGGTGGGTATAATTTTATCTAACTACATGTGCTGTTGTAAAACCTCTGTATGCCACTGCATACGTGATACTTCACTTACTCATCTTAGTATTTTGGTTCGTGGTTATGAATGTAACACAGTGTTGGTAAAATTAAAAATGTGTAAATAAAAAAAATTCTAACATAATGTACAGGAAAACAACGATCTTTGCATTAACTAGCGTTTGAATCATTCCTTTTATCCTAACTGTTTATTTTGTATTTAAAAATTATAATCATATTATATTCTGTGATTATAATCTTAAGTCAATAATATAGCAAATACCTACAATAAATAAATAAGAAATAATCTAGTAACCGTTAGTACTAAATCCAAATAAATTAATAAATAATATACTTTTTGATATAATTAATGTATTACAACAAAACAATTACAGAAAGGAATAACATAATATAATAGTACCAGCCTTAAAAAAGCTGTCAAATGTACATAATTTATAATAAACAATAAAAACTATTTACAAAAATAGATATAAAAATCAAGTCATTTAAAAATAATCAAATAACAGAAAAGTAAACAAAATATTGTATATATTTTGTGGAAAAGATATATAATTTTCTATTTTTTATCTTTTAGATAACATACTTTTATTAAATTTATTAATTGAATAAAATATAATTAATCAAATAAAACAATTTTTATGAAATTCTCTATCAAAATTGGAAAATGGATGATTAAAGGGAACATTATCAATTAATTTTTTTAGTTTACTATCAACTTTTTCTTCTACCATCAATATAGAAAATATCATCCAACTAGTTTATAAAATTTAAAAATGAATGTGGTGCCACATTTAATTTTCCGCTATTCAAATTACTAACATTTTGAAATGATTAGTAAAAAAAGAAATTATTGCTCTAATTGTTGTTGATCCTTGGAATAATTTAAACATGTATCACAGGAAAATTTTTGAATTTGACTTCCTCTTTTCCAAATTATGTTGCTATTGATGAATTGGCAGAACTTATGTATACTGGTTCATCTATAATAACAAATAATATTATATTATATATATATATATATATAATATACATATGTATATGTAAGTTAAATAAATCATATTTGTTTTAATACAGTAAATTATTTCCAAATTTGTAGTTCAATAAAATTGTTGATTATTTTGTAGGAATGACTGAGTTGAATAACTTTATGAACTGTTTTTGTATACTTATAAGCCAATTAAAATAATATACCATTAATGTATATATATTTTGGTCATGTATAGTGGCGTAACAACAAGTTATTTTTTAGTATGGTGCAAAAACATTTTTTTTGATATCCACCTCCTAATTTTTTTACACAATATTCTTAAAAATGTATTTTGTAACCTACCTAGAAATAAATAATTAAACAATATGAATTAAATCATAATTGATTTGTAGTGTAGGTATTAATATAGTTATTGATCATATCATGGGTATCTTATACTTAAAACATAGGCACTGGGGATATGTTTTTTACTATTAAAAATCATTGATGTAGCATCCCTGAAGTACAAAGAAAAAATAACCCATTTGCTACGTCATTGGCCGTATATATATTACATACCTGACCATAAACTTGTAGTAGGCCTATGTACATAAATATAATCATCCCAAACATATTAATAATGTAATGATATACATTCACAAGTATTAGAAGTTGATTGCTTTTGTTTTGGCAGCGTACATGTCACTACTGAAATTATAAAATAATATTTGATTCGATACATTCATGCCCACAGATGATAAAAATTCTTCATAAACCAATATTATAAATTAGGTAAGAGAATTGTTGTTTCTGGGTTTGAGAACATATTGCTTTTGAAATACTCTGAACTATCTCAATGATATTTATTGAGGACATCCGTCGCCTTTCCCAATAGATCTTACCGATTACAATTTATTACCCAATTCTTACAACTCAAACTAAAATAATAAATAAATACAAATTTTTATATTTATACATTATAAAGAGATACAAACTTACCATGATTCGTCTTTTGGTTAACTAAACGTTTTGAATTTTTTTATGGTCAGCATTTTGTACAATCTTTCATCAAGCATATATAGGTACACCATGATGAATATTATGAAAAATACAATATTAAGACTAAAAAATAGAAAATAAAACATAAAAATATAGAAAATTGATAAGAAATAACTCGGAAATCGTATGGGCAGTAAAACCGTGATATCAAATGTTGTTTGGTACCACAAACTACTACACATACTATCATAAACATAAATGTAAAAATGATTTTATATGACCGTATTTTTACTCCTACTGTTTCCCTCTAGTGTCACGGCCAACTGTTTCACGATTTTCGGCCTGCCCCCCCCCCCTAAAAAAAAAGTGTCAACAAATAAACATAACCTCAAATAATCATGTTGTCATTTAATTTTGCCCAATACTATCCATAATCCTATCACAGAATAGATTGTATTATTATTGTTTGGAAATTCATAGTTCAGTTGTAGTTTTGTAAAGATTCGCAGTTTCTGTCTTCTGGTTGTATTCTTCAATAATTATATTTCTAGGTAACTATAATATGTTCACATTGTTACAAAACAATAATTGTTTTTTTTTTTTTTTGGCGTCTTATGTAAATGTAATATTTACCAGTGTTTGCAACGATTCAGCCAAATATTCAAATTTTGGATCCGGTGACTAGGACAGTTTGTGTTCCTGATGCCATACAATAATCCTGAGTTTAGGTTTGCTGAAACTAAATAATAATTTTCTTTTCTTCTATTTGTAGTGATCAAGTAGCTAAAAAGTATCAAGATGGTGCGTATGAACGTATTGAGTGATGCTCTGAATATGATCAACAATGCCGAAAAACGGGGAAAACGCCAAGTTATGATTAGACCATGTTCTAAAGTCATTGTCAAGTTCTTGAAAGTCATGATGCATCACGGTACTGTTCTTATGTTGGTATTCTTAGCATACTAGTTTCTTCGCTCTACACTTTGAGGCAAATCTGACTTTTCCTCATTTTCATAGTGCTAAAGTAAATTTTGATTAGATACATACTTCATTCTTCAATTTTATTCATTCTAAATGTTAGATACTTGTTAGTAATTTTAGATACTTTGGGTACCCAATTTCATTAATCTATTTCAGTTTAGCTTGTAATTTAAATAATTCAATTGGATTATTTATAAATAAATTTGAAATGGTAGGTACCTACCTATTTTAATTTATTATACTTATAGATATATGTATTTCCTTGTTTTTTTACACATTTAAATGAGTATATTATAAATATTCCTTTTATAAACAGTAAGACATTTGAATGTTTTTCAAATGATTAATAAGTTTGTAGTAATTTTTGTAACTTAATTACTTCAAACTATTATTTTTAATACCAAATAGGCTTTAAAAAGTGTGTTTTTATTAAATATTGTGCAATTTATAGTAATATACTAATATATGTTGTACTAGTATTTGAAGTCAGGAAAATAAAAAGTATTTACATTGGTAAGAATATGATTTGACGGGGGGTTTTTTTATATAAAACATTTATTTTAATTTTTTATTTAAAAATGTTGATGGGATTACATTGTAAAGATTGAACATCTTAAAGTCATACAAAAATTTGTATTTCAATATTAGTTTGAATAATAAAAATTAAAATAATAATACTTATTCATTTTCATTTATCAGTATTATTCATAATTATTGTATACTATAAAGTGGAGTTATATTATGTTATATATATACATATATATATTATAACAAACTAATAATAATGAATTTTACTACTTATGGAATTAAAATATACGTTCAATTTAATTACATTTTGAAATATAATTAATATACAAATATTGATAAATTATTGATGGTATAGATATTAAAAATAAATTGTGTTTTGTATCCAATAAAACAAAAAAATGTTATTGTATGAAGTAATTTAGATAAATGTTACATACTAAGTAGGTATTTATTAGGAATAAATATTTATTGATGTATTAATTTGTATTTTAAGTTTAAATTACTATTATTTTAATTAATTTTTAAGGAGTAGATATTTTTAAAATGTATTACTTTTTATAAATTATGTCTAACAAACCTATATCAATGTTACCTCATAAAAGTAAAATTAAAATAACTCAAAAAGAACTAGAAAAATGTCTGTTAACATTGATAATATAATACAATTCAATATTTAAAATGTATATAATTTCATTATCAAAAGACCTTTTTATTTTATATTTTTTTTCAAAAAATGATCTAATTGAACTAAACCATATATCAATACCTATAGTTATCTTCTAAGAGTATTTAAATAAAAAAAAATCTAAAAATCAAAGATTAATTATTAAATTTGCTTCATTTTACGATATATCTAGTTCACCAAACTTAACATATTATTAACACATTTGCTGTGTCCAAAAATTGATGGTGATATGTTTGATGCATCACAATATTCATTTATATTTTGCTAGGAGCGGCGCTATAAACGTCGCCTATAGCCAACAGAAGCACCGTGAAAAAATCGGATTGTTGGTTATAGCCAAAAATCGCAGCAAACATGTTAAAAATGTTTTTAAATTATACTATAGGTATGTAAATGTATTAATAAATAATATTAATTGATATTTATTAAAATATGAAATATTCAAAATTTTAATACTTAAAATTGATAAATATTGCTTAAAAATTATGACTACATTTGATTTTAATTAAAAATTGATTACATATTTGAATACTGGAAGTTATTTTTAGATTATGATTGTCTATGAAACTTTTGAATTTAGTATTAATTAAAAAAAAATAGCCATGTCTTGTGGAAGTATAGTATACAAAAGTAAAATTATTGTGTAAATTATTTTCTTCTCTGTTATTATATATATAATCAATAATCATATTATAATACATCTCAATCACGGTTATCAACCGATAGATAACTGTGATCATAATATATTAAACATGGAGAAAGAAAATTGCTTTTAAAAGTATAAAAAATGTGACACCTCATTGCTCACAGTTACTTGTCATATAATTATGGACACAACCCATTGAACTGTATAACTTTTGTCAGTCAAAATTTTTTTTAAAATTTGAATATATATTTGTCACTAAAATATAAATATTTTAATATTTTATAATAGCAATACCTATTTGATCAAAAATATATTTACAATTTTGTATATACAAATATATTTTATAGGTTACATTGGTGAATTTGAAATAGTTGATGATCATAGAGCTGGTAAAGTTGTTGTAAACTTAACTGGCCGTATCAATAAATGTGGTGTTATCTCCCCAAGATTTGATGTACCTATCAAAAATATTGAAAAATGGACCAACCAGCTACTTCCATCTAGACAATTTGGGTAAATATTGTTGTGTTATCACTGTCTGATAAACAGAGTTATATAACATTATTATATAACAAATTTATTAATATATTAAAAGTACCAGTCTGCTTTTGATAATTATCATCGGTCACTGTTATGTGTGTAATAACAATGTTCTTTTCTTCTCTTTTACTGTTTTAATTGTTCCTCTAATAATTAAATCAACAGGTTATGGACCCAGCCACAAAATGAGTAATAATCAATAGAGGAGATATTTAATATTAAAATTGTAAAAAAAAAAAAAAAATAGCACTGAAAGAAGAGAAGTATGGAATAAGTCAATTTTCAGGAACTGGATATGACAATTGGAGGTTTCGTATGACAATATTACTTCGGGAAAAACAAGTTGTTCATTGTATAGAGAGTAGCCCACCTACTAATGTCACAGAATTGGAAAAATGGAAAAAGGAAGATGGTATTTGTTTTTCTTTGATTGTACAATGTATCACAGATACTCATTTAGAGTATGTTAAAGAAGGAAAAACTTCCAAAGAAATTTGGGAAAAATTAGCTGTTACATTTCAACGTAAAGGTGTGACTAGTCGATTATTGTTGTTGAAAAGGCTTTTGACGTTAAAGTATATTGATGGGGAGCCTATGGAAATACATCTCTGTAAATTTGATGACATGGTACGTCAAGTAAAATCTACTGGAAGTAAGCTCGAAGATGATCTACTTGCCTGTCTATTACTATTGTCACTTCCAGAATCATACAATATAATTGTAACTGCTATAGAAACGTTATCAGGTGATAAGATAACTGTAGACTTTGTCAAGAAT
>JAIPRL010003990.1:0-41951 GCA_025469235.1 Pemphigus obesinymphae | reverse complement strand
TTAAAATTTATTGTTTAAAAGTATATTTTTTTGTTGTTTGTAGTAGATTATTCAGTGATTTTCCCATTACATCTACAATTAAAAATATTGTTGAATCATCTTGTTCCATTTTTGAATATAAAAAAAAACTTAAAATTCTTGTTTTAAATTATAAACATGTTCGCGGGTCACTTATCAAAAGATATTATCATTGTTCGGATATCAATTTATTCTGTGATTAAACTCTACTCCATTCTTATCTACTTTACCCAACTCACTACTCTACTTTACACTACTCTACTCTAACTCCGAATATTCGAACGCACCCCAGGATAGTTTTTAAGCGACTTTGTGAGCTCTACATGACCATCGCTTTCATAAGTCATATTCGTTTATCTACACGTGCCGTTATCGGTTCCGATAACAACTCGCTGTGATTAATAACGCGGCACGTATCAAGGCCATCGTCGCACGCATTTGGTACAAATCAATTTTCCTATCAAACCGTCCGGGGCATATTACTTTTTAGTGTAAACTAAAAACTGGTACATTTTCTGTTCAATTTAAGGGTGGCAGTTTACTTATTTATTTATTCTCCATTCTCTGTCAATATGGGTCGTCCTAATTGTGGTATTCGCTCGGAGCCCTTGCAACGTGAATAACAATTTGTTAGCGCTGAGAGAACGTGGTTGTTGTTTCGGTACCTATCTATATATAATCTCTATGGAAAAGGCGGCTGTGCGGCCGTTCATACGTCAGATACCCAATACTCGTACGATTTAATATGCACACTAAAATAATTAAAAAAAAAAAAAAAACGGGCCAATAATCGAACGTCACAACTTTTCGGTTTTCATAAACTGATTTCAGATATTTAAATTGAAACGGTTCATGCTACTATATCTCTGAACGGTGTTATACGGGTAATAATTCGGACAAAAATAGTTTGTACTACCTATTCCATAGTCCGTGATGTACATAAACAAAAACAAAAAGCAAAAAAATTAATGGAATTTCACAATATTGTAAATTTAATATTTAAGTAGGTATAAATATTTTAGGTATACGTAGGTAGGAAGAGGTAGGTACTAATTTCCTATTATAATACCTAGAGTGGCGCCGAACTCGTGGTTCATCTATGACAAATGTCATATAGGTAATTTAGGGGGTGAATGGGTAGGAACTATAGGTACCTACTAACTTACATGTAATACGTCTCTACATTGTATATATGTATGTATAAAGTAAAAACTGTATTAGTTTATACTAATTAATGTTACGGGGAAACGGGGAGTGGGTGGCAGTGGCCCAACTACAGTTCAAATCTTGGGGGTGCTCCTATTATGAATCGCTTATAATGTCGTTGGGGACTCCGCCCACACACCCCCAAACCACCATTACATATTGTCAATATTTAGATTATACGATCATTATAAACATTTACAATACCATTTTCGGGAAAATATGTAACTTATTTTATTACTCATAATATTTTCTTAGGTTTTTTTTTAAATTTAAAAAGTCAAACATAATTTCCTATCGGTATTAGCAAATGTGTTCAAGATTTCGTCCGAAACAATGTCATTAGCTAAGTCTCTCTCAATATTTATTATACTTAAATTAGTAAAGCGCTGCTGTAACATGCTGAAAAAAAAAAATAACTAATAGTAAAATCTTAAAAAATAAAATTACATTAGTAAAATTATAGCTGATATTTGAAATGAGAATGACATGGAACTTGAGGGTGCTTAAAATAAAATTGGGGGTGCTTCAGCACCCCCGTAGTTGCGCCACTGGTGAGTGGTTACTGGTTAGTCATATTATATTATTAAATTTTCATAGGTATTTAAACTGACATCGGCGCCACTGAATACCTGACTAGATGTTTCAAATTCAGTACTTACACAATATGCTATTTCATTTAGTTTTAATTTTATTGCAAAATAAAATATAGCACGAGATTTATTGATTTCAAAACCCTTATTTTAAAATTTTTGTTATTTTCCAATGCCGGCGTCACGCTAGAGTCTGCAAAAAATGTGTAACATATCAAAATAAGTGTTTTTAGAAACGACAAATTTTACGGAAACATCCATTTTTCGTTCAGATAACGATTTTCATTAACCATTTTTAAATTTCATAATTTTACCGTTTAATGATTTTTAGATACTATTTCATTTAACCATTTTTTTAAAGTGTGACTTTTTTAGATTTTTTTTTAAACCTGTATCGTAGCTCAATAACCACGGCACTGAAAAATAATAAAACATTTCAAATTTTTGATTCTCACCAACTCTGTGACTTGAATCACTCCCCCAGTTCATGCCATCAGAAAAAAAAAGTATTTTACGCCTCTGCGTGCGGCGACCATATTTATATTATTACTAGCTGAATTACCTGGATTCATCCGTCCGCAGTTTTGAACGAAAATATAATTATTTATATTATAAGTTATATACCTAAGTAATTTAACTTAATTTATGATATTTAAAAATGATTCTATAAAAATATTATTATAAGCTTATATATTAATTCTATTATACCTAGATACAACTCTGAATGAAGTAATATACTAACAAATGATTTAAGTCAAAGCCTTTTGCCTTTTGATATACCACAGTTTTATTTTGTGGGGCATAAACGTATATATGGTCAGATCTTCTAACTTTAGAAAATGCAACATACAATTGTTCATGTGAGAAACAGTTATTATCCAAATCTACTCCACAATGGACTAATGTCTGACACTTTATTTATAAATTGTCATTGCAAAATTAAATTTTATTGGAAACTGAAATCCTCTGAATTTAATTGTAAATCGTCGGGATTTAATGGTATTTTCGGTAAAAATATTATTTTCCCTTAGCACATCCTATCAATATTTCACCTTCAATTACAATTTTTATAAGAGAAGTGACACTGTGCCTATAGTCCCATTACATAACCTAGAAGAATTCAAATTTCTTAAGAATATAATTGAAATTCCAACCTTTAATAATATTTTATGTGGAGGCATACCATAGGGTATTTGGGAATTTAAGGACTCTGTAGAAAAATTTACCGATTCCTAATTGTCGATAACTGTATTGATGAAAAAATAATAAATTCTATTGGTTTAAATTCATTAATTATTTGTGAGTTTATTATATCAGCTTGATTATTTGTTGTAGTTAAAAAACGCATTTGTATAACCATCCACTATATTGATTTTAAAATTTTTCAATACACCATAAATATCATAAATACAATAAACCCCTTTCCTCTCCACCTCAGGCAAAAAATAAAAAAATGAGTGACATAGGACACTTAGAGATGTATTTGGAACAACTGTAAAAAAAAAAAAATCATAAAAAATTTCAGAAAAGTAGTACATAAAAAAGGCCTGTTCTTTATTTTTGATCAATTTACACATTTTATGAGCTGTTAAAATATTGTTTTTAATTTTCTTTAAACAGCTTATAAAATGTATAAAAATAAAAATGCTTATATTAAAAATATATACTCCAGTCATTGGATATTTTTGTTCTTTATAATTTATTTTTTATTTAATTTTTTTACAATATTCTCAAGTATATAAAAACTAAAAATGTGTTAACATGTTTTTTTTAAATAAATATCGTGATTACACGACAATTAAAAATGGTACTGACACTGCTTTATTTTTAAATTATTTTTAAAATATATTAAAATATTTGTAATTTATTTGATTTTCTTTTTTTTTTAAATTGATTAAAAATTACCTATACAAAACCCCTTAAAAATTGGATGTTAAAGCCATGAATAATAAATCCAAAAGTTGTTTAAAAAAATTGTATAACAAGCATGATAATTATGGTGTTTAGACATTTATATATAGTTACAATCAATTTTACATGGAAAAAACTAGTAGAAGTTTCACAATTTAATACAAAGAACATATTTCAGAAATAAAATAAAAATATCTTCTAAATTTAATTTTGCTAAGCATGTCTGAGATTTAATCAGCATATATTTCAATATAAAAAAAAAATCAAAATATTAAATCACCAAACAAATATCTATTTAAATTTAGTTTAGTATTACTCATTTATAATGAAGTAAAAGATAATAATTTCAATAATATTTTAAATACGTATACAAATAGATTTTATAGATAATGATATTTACCAATGTATATTAGACAACAATACACAATATTGCAACAACTGTTTTAATATATCTATGTTACTAGTCATTGTTTATTAATTTTCATATTTATTTGTATTCCTTTTTTGTTTTTATTATTAACTTGTAACCTGATGATGATTTACAATTAAAACTAGTTTTTACTTATAATATTTTTTTGAATACTCTAAGCACATTTTATTTTTTATGTGTTACTTTTTACAATATATATTTATTTTATTTTTTATAGGAGTATTACATTTTTTGAATTAATTAATTGTTTAATTTTAAATATAGATTAATTTAGTTTTAATTATCCATTTAATGGTATAGATAATAAATAATTAATTATTGAATAACAATATAAAATTATAAACCGTATATTATTATATATTATAAATTTTTATTATTTGATATAGTCAATTAAAATTTTGATTTTAAGAGGTTTGGGTAAACTATAATTATACCAAAATATTTAAATAAATTAAATACTTAGGTACTGAATTATTACAATAATTTTATTTGGGTATTATCAAAAAATGTAGTATAATATATAAAATTAAAATTAATTTGTGAATAAAATATAACAATTGAAATGTCAAACAAAAATATTTTCAATATTTAATTTGCATTGAATCAATAATGATTTTCATTCATAAAAAGATATGTATACAAATATAAAATATGTGTAAATATTAAATTGTTTTTACAACTTACTTTAAATTCAACTGACAATTCGGCATAAAATAATTATAACATTTGAATATAGATAAAAATGTAAGACTAAATGTTCAATTTGGATTATAAATGTATCAAATAGATTTATAAATAAAAAACTTAGATCATATATGATGGAACCACCATTTATCATACTGTGTTACAAATTCATACCGACATAAAGAGGTTTACATAATATCAGTGTGCATATGATATTTCATTATTTGTATACTTGTGCCGTGGACTACAACATGTGTAATATGACCAGCACTATAGTAAAATTGACAGTGTATGTGCCAAGAGAATAAAGCATGTACTTTGAATACCTACTGCATATCCCAGTGAAATTATGTATACCTATGTAAGATTCGTAATACAGTGAGATAGGTGATTATTTAATTAATAGTATATTATCTCTAATGCTATAAAACACAATATTAAAAAAAAAAAAAAAATGTAAACAAAAAATTATACATGATCAAATGTCATACACTCATATACATAATAACGTTTATAACAATATTGTATAATGAATTATGTAATAATAAACGTAGTATGGGACTTCACCAAAATGAACACCTGAAAATAATAATAAACCTATTATTATTACAATAATACAATACTATATTATACTTTAGTCTCCTCCTTTGCCTTCTTTTCAAACTATTTGGGGTCGACGTATTTTAGTTTTCAACTTCCACAGAACTCGATATTCCGAATCCTCCTCATGTACATCCGTCTACCTCTCATTCTTTATTACATCCCCCACTCCTTTTTTTGGTCTTCCTCTTCCCCTCTTTCTATTAATATATATTTTATTTACTGTTTCTTCCTTCTTTAAAACAGGCCCAAGCCATTTCAATCTATTCTCCATCATTTCGTCTATTATTAGAGTCACTTCTCTACTACCCTTTTACATATTCATTTCTTATTTTGTCTTCTTTAGTCACTTTACTCATCCATACCTATACTTTGTTTTGTCTTCATATCCACTGCCCAACACTCTGATCCATATATCATTGGCCTCACTACTGTCTTATAGAATTTACCTTTTAATCTAATTAGGATTTTCCTGTTACAAAAAATATCTTGACACATTTACCTCCACTTCATCCACTCTTAATTTTATGTTTCATATCTTCCTCAAAATCATCATTCTCCTATACAACAAATACTATAATATAATATAATCCTATTCCTACTATATAATACTTTAATTTTTTTCAAATAACTTGTTTGAATTATTTTTATATGTGAAAAATAATAATATCATTAAATCTTATCATTTTAATATTTTCTATATCAGTTACAACTATAATAAGAAACACAATTTTAATTAGGTATATCTAAAGTTTTTTTTTAAATTACCACTTTTATACCTTTAATTTAGTTTATAAGAATTGGATATGTGTCATTCGTCTATTAAATTTATTAATAGATTATGTAACCTAGCATAAGTATTTGAAGGGCCCAGTAAAACAATATTGTATGTGCACTTTCAAAAATATTCAGAAAAAACAGTTTTAATACTAATAGAAGTATGTAAACTGTGTATCGCGGTTTCAACGGACATCATACATGTTCATCAAGGGAGTGATGCACAAAAGAGAAAAATACAGAAAGTTGTTGATTTTTTATTTTTATTTTTTGCTTATTTGCTTATTTACGTTTTTGAAGGAGACTATTTTGTTGGTTTCTAGACACCCCTCTCCAAATATTTTCTTTAGGTCGGTCCTGATTGGGAGCTATCAAAATGTTGAGAAGAGCTGTGGGTGGATGGAAAAGTTTGAATACCCCTAATATAATTGATTAAAATAACATATTATAATATAACCATTTAAAAGATTTTATATAATTATGAATATACCATGTTCTTGCCCAGAAATTAATGCAAATTGAAAAAATTTAATTTGATCTTAAATTAAAAGTATAAAATAAAATAGTGATACACGTGAATTTTTCAAAATTATTTAACTCTTAGAACTTTTTATTAAAAAAAAAAAAAAAATGCTAATTAACTTACAATAATACTTTTTGTATTTTTATTTTTTTTATATGTATATACTTTTTTTTTAAGTAGGAGTCAAATAACATTTGTAGTGTAAAGAAGAATTTTAATGAAAAATTAATTTTAGTTGGTACTTTGAAGTGATAATTTATTATTTTTCCCAGTAGTTTTCTTATGTTACTGAAAATGATCAAAATGTTATAAATCAGAAAATAATGAAGTTAGAGAGTTGAAATGTATACCAAATATTTGTTATAGTATTATATTATCATAATATTTTAAAACTCTTGTCCATTTTTAAATAAAACTATGATAAAATAATATTATGCAATATGTCCAACAACAGTATTAGAGGAGTTTAATGGAACCTACAGGCATGGGCATGTGCATATATATACACTACCGTCAGAAAGTTTCCGAACAGGAATATACTGAATAAGTATAGTATGTTTTGCTACACTCTGGGACAAAGGTCACACATACGAAATATTGCTCTATATAGGGCAAAATCCTAACACCTAACCTCGACTTTTCCCTTCCGCCTATCTAACTTAACTTAACCTTCCCACACCTGTCTAATCTAACAACCTATCTTCCCTCTATCTCTTCACCTGTTTAACCTAACTTAACATCCCCCACTTCTCCTACATGTATAATCTATCGTAACATCCTTGCCCATTCTTCATCCACCCATCAAACCAAATCTAATATTCTTTTCCGCCTCGTAAAGTCTGTCGTAATTCACACTAACATGACTAAATTTTCTACCCTAACATGGCCTAACACCTCCAAGTCTGTATGCCATGGGCACAGCCCATTTTAGATGGGGCGAGCTGGAAAATCTGAACCCTTTCCCAATGCCCTATTACCCTATTTGAATAAGTGTAATTCCCGTGTTTCACCCTCTATAGGTTAGGTGGGAGATAGCATACAGTAGATGATGTAGAGGTGTTAGGCCATGTTAGGGTAGAAAAATGTTAGTGTGGATACGACTTGGCTTTGCAAAGGAGTGATAGGTAGAAAAAAAGATTAGGTTTGGTTTGATAGGTGAGTGGGGGAAGGGCGAGGATGTTATATTAGGTTAGACAGGTTGTAGGGGTGGAGGGAGGTTTGGTTATGTTAAGCTAGACAGGTGTGAAGAGGTTAAGTTAGGTTAGATGGGTGGAAAGGTAGGGTCGAGGTTAGATTAGGATTGTGCCCTATACAGGGCAGTATTTTGGATGTGTGGCCCTTGTCCTAGAACGAAACAAAACATACTATACTTACCTGTATATCTCTGTCCGGAAACTTTCCGGCGGTAGTGTATGCCTATAAACTAATTTTTAATTCTGTACTAAATGAAAAAATGTAAGCTGGGTTCAATACTAATTTTAATTAATAAATTGTATTCAGTATATATCAAATAAAATTTTAAATAATCGAAAATTATAATTTTGTTATTAAAACAATATTTATTTATCCATACCATCCAATGTAACTTTGACAAAGGTTTTCATTTGAAGTAGCCTGTTTTATAAGTAAATCGACTTGTGTGGGAACAGCCAGTTCTTGGTCATGTATAAAATCTTTACCGGTCAATTTGTCACATACTCTATGGACAATCGCTAAAGCTTTCTTATTCAACACTTCAGCTGGCTTACCTTCAGTGGAATCTACAGAACATATACCATAAAATCGCATATTAAACTGCATTATTTATACTAGTGCTGAGCATTATTATGACTAATTCATAATTCGGATTAAAATATATAATCCGGATTCTAGATTCAATCCGTTTCATCCGGATAACTGATTCAATCTATCAATCCGGATTGACAATATAATCCAGATTTTGGACCCAATCCGGATTATGGATATAAGCCGCCAATCTAGATTGAAAATCTAATCCGGATTTCAGATTCAATCTGTCAATATAATAGTCAACTTATAGGGAAGTTTAATATCATTAAAATGGTTAACCTGTATTTCGATTATGCTTGTTATAAGCATTTGTTTGTTTTCGATTTATAACTATTTTAGGGAGTTTTCCTGTAAGCTTCAATAGAATGAAAACTCAACTCAAAATTGATTAAAATATGAAAAGCTTTAATGTATAAAATTCGGATTTATCGTGGAATCCATTAATCTCGATTCATCATGTAATTCATTAATCCCGATTGAAATGCAATCAACCAATACGGATTTATAGTATAATCCAGATTAAACGGATTATAGCATATATATCGATCCAAATTAGTTATTCGGAAACGGATTGATCCAAATTAGGCGCTCAGCACTAATTTATACCTATTTATATTTGCAATAACATACCAACTGAATCATCTGCTTGACTGATACCCATTTCTGTCATTTTTCTACTAAGAGAATCTGCATAACTAGCAGATGTACTTGATTCATTTGAAACCAGAGTTGCTGCGGAGATAACATTTATTTCATTTGCCCCATCTATGGTGCTTGCAGTTTCGGCTATTGGTTTTTGAGGACCCACACCTGTTTCTATCAGACGCCAATTTAGCAATGGGTCATACACAAATGCTTCTAATACAGCCATTAAGCTATCTTTATTATTTCGAAGCACAGCCATGACACTTTCACAGGTACTGCGGTAGGTTCCTTCAATACCGGTGATCTTTAACAAGATAATAATAACAAAATAAAGATAACATAATTTTTATCATTCAAAAATATTAAATAAATCTCTCTTACTTCCATGGCATTGACGAGCATTCTAGTGAGTCTAAATGGTATTTTTTCTGGAAACTTATCACGTGTCATGGCCACTTCAAAACAATCACCAAAATCAATATGCAAAATTTTACCACTTAAACGGTCTATCATCAAATTCGAAGGATGTCTAAAAGCACATTAGGTATATTAGTTAAAATATTATAGTTTTAGCAATTAATACATACATAAAATTACAATATAAAATATCATTTTATAATACAATAATATTAAATGTATTTTTAAACGTTCAAGTATTATTTTTAATTGAGTAGATGATAAGAAAATATTTTTCTGACCTTCGACTATTAGGCCCTTTTATAACACGCGGCATGCTGACAAATTAGGAACATAATTTTATTATGTATTGCATTGGATCAAGATTAATTATTATAGGTAGGATAAAATTATTAAAATTAAAATTTATCAATATACTATATAAATATAGTAATCAGGGATTCAAAAATTTGTTAAACCAGTAGCTCCAGTCGACAAATGTGTTTATTTACGAGTACAAGTTCTATTATTATTAACAAAATAATATTTAGTGTTTATATTCTTGCGTGAATTTTTTTTTTTTATAATATTACTATAAATTCAACAGCTCAAGTATTTCGGACAACATTCCGAATGCATGCAAAAATGAATTTAATGAAACCATTGGTACTATCGAATTGTGAGGTTAATGATGATTTTTATTTAATGAATGATTCTCTAAACACTGATGAATTAGTAAATTCAAAATATAATAAAAGTGATGGTAGTTCTACCATGTTCTACTGTGATGAACCTGCAAACGTAACATTTAAACAGTGTTCAAATGCCTATTTTGGTAAATATTTAGGTAAAAAATGTGTTGATAAATTTAAATGTAAATTTTGTGAAATGACATAATTAAAAGAAAAAGATGACGAACATTTTAATGAAAATGAATATTTTATATTTTGTAAAAATTATGATTCGAATCCTAATATAAACAGCTTTTTACATTTGAAACGACCTACAGGTAATTTTATTAATTTTATTAAAATAGTTCAAACTATAATAAAAAACATGGTAAAAAATCCTTAATAAAAAAAATATATGTACACCAAAAAATAAAAAGTACATTATATTTAATTTTTACTATTAACGATTCTTATAAACATCACCTAATTTTTTTAATATTACAATTAATCCTTTGTAAGTTATTAAAAGATTTTAATATTGGACTTAAAAAAAGATTAAATAAGTTATATCAGAAAAAATAAAAAATAATTAAAAATTTTAAAATACGTGTAAAAATAATTATAGTTAAAAATATAATTACACAATTTTGTATTCGTACTTCATATAATATAAAACATCTATATTTAATACTCGTATAAAATTTGAATTTATTATGTTGTATTAAATGTTTTTTATTCATTTTTCTTTAGGATTCTAGTTAGAATTTAGTAATTACTAATTATCTTAACACTTAATAGTAACTAATCAATTTTTTTATAATGGAATAGTGAAAACATTAATAAATAGTATCAAAGTATTTTTGTTATATTTTAAAATCAATTAAATTTGTATATTATAAAGTATTGTGTTATAATATGTAATATATATAGTAATTAATTTATGTAGCCTATAGGTATCTCTAAATAGTTTAGGTTAGTAAGTACATATAAATATATTTTTTAAATGTATAAAAAGAGGCGCCTAGAATCAAAATCAGTTGTAAGAAATTTTTGAAATTTCACACAAACAACAATTAGGTATTATGAAAATTCTAGACAATTCATATTGGTCCAAAGAAAAGCATGTTTTTAATATTTTATTTGTAAATTGTAACTGTCAATATTTATTAAATAACCATTAATATTTTTATTTGTCTTTTTCGTACAAATTATTGCATTAAAAATGTAATATCAGACTTAGTTTGAGAAAAATTACTTTCTACAATTTTAATAATAGATACTGATAATTGTACGGTAAACCCGGGATAGATGGAACAAAACCTAGTACCTCAAGTAAGCTGGATTTTGTCAGTAATTTTTCGACTTAATAAATGTTGTATGAATTGACAAAATAAACACTTAAAAAGGTACGCGTTATTCATTTTATATCGAAATGAAAATATTCATGTTTGCTTTAATTATATAAATATGTAGATAATAGACCAGAGCGTTCCTTATTAAAAATCAAAACATGTTTTATGTCGAATTCGTAGTGGACAACGATTACAATATAGTCGAGTCGCTATATATTCACTAGTTTAGTGAAATACACTATATACGTATATTATGTGAGTATTTAGGTATGTATGTGTATTTGTATACAATATAATACTTTATTATAACAGATAATACATATGACACTTTCTGTTGACAATAAGCATTACCTAATACCTACTAATATAATGGTTTTCATTTACCATATAGCTATGGGCTATCTATGTTTATTTAATCAATGGTATTAATATGGCTGCCATATAGTGACTCAATATTGCTACTAGTACAATTTGTAATAGGTATTATCGGTTCATTATGTCAGTCTCCTATGGTCTTATTCCTTGTAAAATGCAATGACTCACGGCTGCACAGTTGGAAATAAAAAGTAGATATTATTTATTTTTTCTAATTGCTGAGTCACATGAGATATGACTGAGGAGGAGTATATATATAGTATGTGTCAAACTCAAGCGACACAAATATTCAAAAACTTATTAATTCCAAACACAAACTAAGATAGTGGGAACTAGAAACGACAAGAAAGTGGTGTAATTACATTTTGTCACGGTGAAAGTGGGGGAAATCTAAGAAATTATCTGTCATGTGACTCTTGCGATCATATATCACATGACAAAAATGTTTGTCAAGATATACTATTATCATGTCATTATATTTACCATGACATTTTCACTACCAGTTCTAATTTTCCGTTTCTTATGAGAGTTCTCACGTAACTCACAGCGGCAACCAATAAGGTACTCGTTTCCATTCCGTTATATTATATCTATGATATAATGATGTGATATTACTTTGTAGTTACGGTAGTCATTTTAATTATAGAAAGTCAGTTAGTGCCGGTGTCGCGGGAAATTTATACCCACCAAATGTATACCTCCCGGGGGGTATTAATCGCTCGAGGTAATATTCCCCAATGTAGCGGGCGATTTATCCCCCCGTGAAATTTATACCCGGGGGTATTAACCGCCCAGTGTAACGGGCGATTAATACCCCCCTAGTTAATTTATACCGGGAGGTAAAAATCTCCCGGGATGTATTTATATATTATTTATTTATTTATTTATTTATTTATAATCTTACTTAGGAAAATGAAAAAATATTAATTATAAGTAAAATTATAATAATATGATGTCAAACATTAACGCTAAATAAAACTGAAAAATATATAGGTATTAACTAATATATAAATATATAAATATATAGGTATAGGTATAATATATGTATATACTTATACACTTATATATATATATTATATTATATTTATAAAACAGAATGTGTTCAAACTCAGTGGACTTCATCGGTCGGATATTTAAAATAATAATTCAATACCATTCTAAATATTTTTAACATTATTAGGAAGTGGGAGGGTGTACTTTTGAAATTGTAATAACACATTTAGTTTAAGTCATAGGGCCCTCGAGAAATCATTGATGGGTAGAGGGTACATCAGTGTATAACGCACTAAATTCCTCTCCCAACTTCGTTTTTTCAGTTTTTCTATAACTCTTTCGTCATTAATGTATGGAACACCGTATAAACGTGATAAAATTTGGTTCAGGATCCTTTAATAAGTACCCCCGGAAAATTCTCCCAAAAATCCCTTTCGAGGGATTTTTTTTAAAAACCCCTTTCTGCTTATATGATTGAATGTTAATTTAGCAAGGTTCCCCGTGCAGGTATAGGGAACGGATTCACTGTATTTTTCAGAAGGATTTTTTTTTTGGAAGGGATACCAAAAAAGTATTTTCAAGTTCGTCTTCTGTAATCGATTTATTTTTTATTTTTACCAGTTAACTATTTAATTATATTAATTATATTTTTCAGAAAATCCTTAATCCAATAACTGTATATATGTTTATAATATAAATTTAATTAAACCTATACATTTTACATAAAAATAAACAATAAGCAATGCCATAGGTAGGTATAATATTTATTTATTTGATAATTCCTTTTTTTTTGGTATCCTTCCAAAAAAAAAAAATCCTTCCTAAAAATACAGTGAATCCGTTCCCTATGTCTGCATGGGAAACCTTACCAAATTAAAATTCAATCGTATAAGCAGAAAGGAATTTCAAAAACTATATCCCTTGGAAAGGATTTTTGGGAAAATGTCCGTGTGTACCTATTAAAAGACCCCGAACCAAATTTTATCCCGTTTATACGGTGTTCCAAATATTAATAACGAATGAGTTATCATAAAATCAAAAAAACAAAGTGGGGGGGGGGAATTTAGTACATTATACACCGATGCACCCTGTACCCATCAATGGAATTCCGAGGGCTCTACGACTTAAACTAAATGTGTTATGTTAATTCCAAAAGTACACCCTCCCCTTACGGCTTCCCAATATTAAAAATATTTAGAATGGTAGTGAAATTATTATTTTAAATATCCAACCGACGAAGTCCACTGAGTTTAAACACATTTGGTTTTATAAATATAATATAATATAATATAAGATATATAAGTATATACATATATTATAAACCTATATATTTATATATTAGTTAATACCTATATATTTTTCAGTTTTATTTAGCGTTAATGTTTGACATCATATTATTATAATTTTATTTATGATTAATATTTTTTCATTTCCCTAAGTAAGATTATAAATAAATAATACCTAAATACATACCAGGCGATTTTTACCTCCCGGTATAAATTGACTAGGGGGGTATTAATCGCTCGTTACACCGGATCTATGGTTAGTTCAGGAGATCAGTGAATCCATAGTTAATATTTGCACGTTTAAATTAACCTCTTTAAGCTTATTGGCCTCTGACCTTTATTGATGGTTTCCTTTCATACACCTTCTATAAAACAGTCAAATTCCATGAGATTGCGCCACACACATCGATTAGATAAATGATTCTACTATATTACTATATACTAGATTACTATTTCTAGGAAATTACTCTGTCGGTGTGAGCTATTTTTATTTTTGTGTATCGTAAGAGAAGTATTCAATAATTAAAACAAAATTATTTACTAAAAATGTATAAAAACTCCACACCTTTTAATAATCAACATATACGAAAACGGAAAATTGGATTAAAACTATAATGATTTTCTCCAGGGCATTCCTAAGAGATTTTTCATTTTTTTTTAAATAACCATAAAAATTTTATATATATAAAAATTTCTCGACCAAAAATATGTCAACTTTATCCTTATGGCTTTGCTAAAATATGCTAAATTTAAAAAGAATACTTTTAGAAATTCTCTTCTAAATAACACAGAGAATTTTTATAAATAATTAAATTCAAAATTACCATCTTATTAAACCCTCTGGGTTTAATATAAAACACCAAATAATCACTTTTCAATTGTAATTTTCACCCCTTAAAATAAAAAAATTAAAAAAATTCTTTTTACATAATTTTCATGTAAAGTATTAACCTAATTTTTTTTAAAAAATAATACCATTTTTCATTATTTTTAAAATTGTATGTTCTGCCTTAAGTGCATAAAAAACAGGTGATGAGCACAAAAAAAGATTATTCAAAGAAAAATGGAGAGTTTTGTTTAGATAAGTGGCCTCATAAATTTGGTTGACTCACAGTTCTCCTGACCCTAAATCTGACACTGGGAAAAGTAGTACGTATTATAGTAATAACCAGCGAACTGGGCTCACAAGGGGGCTTACCATAATATATTCAAACCACCTCATCTATATAGAACCCCTTAACAACTGATAGTATGACAACACTTGTTTCAAAAAATTTGTTTAAAAAAAAAGGTGTCATAGAGAAAAATAGCTGGGAGGACGGGTTACGATCTCGAATGTCACTCCGCTTTACTTCAATCGAAAATATCCTCCGATTTGCTGTGAAACACTATGTCGAGTGAGTAACAGGTTAAATTAAACAAGGTTAGTTAAGACTAAATTCTATGATAAGGTGTGAGCACGATTTAAGATATAGAAGTTACTCAACGTCATATACAAAATATTGGACAATTGATACATAAAACAACTTGATGAAAAACAATTGACCGACACACTAAGAAATACAAACAGAGCTACTAGCGGAGTACAGACTAAACTATATCCACGAATATTTTGGCACTAAATATAAATATTATTATAATTTATTATTTATTTAAATATATAAAGGAAATTAACTTGTATTTCCACGTATAATAATTGTGTTCTATGATCAGTTTACATATCTTGTAAAACTAAAAATATTTCCAAATTGATTTTTCTCATAAACTAATTTCTATTAATTAATTTACAATAAAGTAAATTATGGTGTCCAATAAGGGTTGCGTCCCGGGTTGTTGACAAAGCTCTGCCACTAAATTTGGTGTCCTATAAAATATGATTAACGACTGAGAAAAAATATTAGCATTCCAGAGTTTGTGCCAATCATTTTAACCCAAGTGATATAACTTGAACTTGGACATCTGGTGATGGTTGTAGTCAATATTCGGTAAGGAATTTATTAGAATTAGAAGGAAATGACTTACATACAGTGTGCTTTTTTTGACTTTCATTCAATAATAAAAACTTGTATCTATTTTAACTTTGATAACTTTCAAAATATAAAAATACTTTATTAAATCAAGAAAATAGATAATAAAACTTTGAGAATATTTATTTTTAATTTTAGATTTGTTTGAAAAAAACTTGGTAAAAAGGAGCCATACCATTGATTTTCCTAGTTGATATTTCTGATATTTGTGATGAAGTTTGTATTTTGTAATAAACTATTTGTTATATTGCATGATTTATTCAGTATAACAACCATACTACCATTGGTTAAAATGTAAATATTATAATACGATTTATGAGTATATAGATCATTGACTTCTCGTTAAATAATAATAAAATATTGTGTCTACATAATTTTTTTTTTATCTCAAATTAAGGTAGGTGTTTATATTCTATGGTATCTATTATCGAATGTACAATTACTATAAATAAAAAATGTTGTCATGAAATAAAATATTTAACTACATTAATAGCCGCTTGGGCAATAGGTGTATTTTTCACATGCATTAATCAGTGATATACTTAGTGCATCAAATATAATTTCTCGTCGAGTAACCTCTATATCTTAAATCGTGGGCGTGAGCGAGACTTTTAGATCAAGATAAGATAATTGGATCCCGAGACGAGTAGATCCATATTGTTACCAGAAATGTGGTTGTGATCTAAATGACCTTGGATCAATTTGTTCATAAACCCATTCATCATTTTATTCTGAATAATTTATATCACTAGAATCAATTGTGTCATTGTTTCAAATTTCAGATTTTTACGATCCGCGATTTTATGTTCCACATATAATTATTTCCCGGGAAATTACGGTTTGGTATATTACGGTCCGTGAGATTATGTTTCTGTATTTTTAAATTCCACCAATTTACAGTCCATGCAATTACTGTTTATGTCATTTTTTTTTTCGGATTTTTATGTTCCGTTGGATTATTTTTTTTTCCCAGAATCTTACTTTCCATATAATTATTTTTCGGGACTTTATGACGCACCCAAAATAAATTTTTATTAACTGAATAGGGACAATACAAATGAACTTTTAACATATTTGCACTAAAAGGACAAAGATCAGAAAAATAAATGAAATTATAATGGAATGGTAGTATAAAGACAATTTTATGATTTAATATGTAATGACTAATTAAGTTTACCTGTCTCCTAAACCAAGTATGTAGCCAACCATGGACATGACAGCCAATGACATTATATAGTTAGTCCTACGATCAAACCAAACTTCGGATGTTGGAGCCTTAAGCCACATTAATCTAGCTAGATCATCACCTTGAGTATTGGCTAAAGCGTGTTCAAATACTTCGACCTTTTGCAGTAATGTTAAATTATCATAGTTTGGTGCCATCTAAAACAACAAATAATTTTGTTTGTTAAAATTGTAATAAAATAAATATTAAAAGGTGGTATGTAAAAGGTGTTTCCATTTTGTTTGTCGGATAGGATACCCTGGTGGTGGATATATTAAATTTAAAAGTAATCATAAATTATTCCATTCTATACAACAATTTTGAGCGAAGCTTAGGGTAATATTACATAAAATTATTATTGTTAAAAAAAAATGTTTTTGTTGTGTAAACGTCTATATTTTTTTTATTTTTTGATATCACCATATATGTATGGAACATAACGTTGGACAATAGATAGGAAAAAATAAAAGAGAATGAGTGTAGCAGAGATGAGAATGTTAAGGTGGATAAGTGGAATAACTAAAGACAAACTATGGAATGAGTATATAAGAGGTAGTATAGGAATAGTTTAGATAGTTGACAAAATGAGGAAGAATAGACTAAGATTTCTCAGTCATGTATTAAAGAGAGAAGATATTGAAGTAGTAAGATTAGTAAAGGAAATGTATGTTTATGGTCAGAGAGTGTGAGAAAGACCGGAAAGGGGTGGGGGTATGTGATAGCGAGTGATATAGAGAATGTGGAGGTAAGTGAAGAAGATGTGACTGACTCCAAATAGTTTAGAGAGAAGGCGAAGGAGTAGAAAATGACATCATCATATATATTATTACAGTAATATATAGTAGCTACAGCAAATTTATTTATTTTTAAAAAATCTATAAAAATTTCCTATTATAAAAAGGTAGTTTTTTTATGCTAAGAAAACTGTTAAAAAAGTCAAAAAATTACTTCTGAAAAGTATTATAATAATATTGCCAATAAGAATATACCATAAATAAAGCTCTTTATTCCAAAACTCTTATACGACTCCTTTTACCCAAAATGTTGTTTCCAGATAAAATAAAAATAAACATCATTATAAAACTAATATATTTCTTGCTCCGCTCAAAATTTAAAAAATGCACTTGTCAAAAACAGTACAGTTTAAATTCTCAAATTTTAAACATTACATACTCTCAACATGATTCTGTGTTCTATATTCAATAATATCTTCTTTTTATCCCTGTAATCACGAATAAGAGCATGTAACGTGTCACAATGAGGCACCCAACCAATAAGCCCAGAGTTGGTTGAAAGAGGTATTACAGCATATCGCTGTAAATAATAATAATTATAAATTACAAATTTATTTGAATACATAGTATGCAAGAAGAAGTGGTAGATTAATACCTGAATGCATAAATTTCGCCTATACGTATCAGGGTCACTATTCAACAATGTGTTGACTAGACCAAAAAGTTGCATCACTCGTTCATCTTGTCTGAGATCCTCATGGCCTTTCAGTAGGAACATATAATCATTTCCATCACTACCCCTAATACATAATTTGCGAGGGCGTTGCTTAGAAGGTATTACTTGCAATGAGCTATGAATCAATGCAATTTTAACAATAGGAGAACCCGGTATATATGATCCTGGAACGGCAAGTTCCATATCACGACACTGTTGTAATTTTGGACTAACATACTGAAGTTCTAGTCTTGTAAGTTGAGGCAACTGTTTAGATATCCTACGGAAAACGTGATAATATAAATCCCACGCTTGATTTAAATCTCTTTTGTTACCAGAAACTAAAAAACGTTTACACCATTCTAAAGCCGCAGTTAAATCATGGTTATACATCTAAATAACAAAAATAAAACACAACTTTATCAAGAATTCATAGTAGGCTTATTATATATTTATATAAATAAATATTTTCAGTATATACTTGATGAAATGAAATTTCTTTCATAGTTTGAGGTCCTTTTTCCAACATGGCATGCAATGGTTCCAACACTTTGAACATTTCCTTTATGTTGTTTTCACCAAAGTATAGTCTACTAGCTTCTTCTAACCCCTCATGCCACATCTCATGCCAGAGTATGGCAACCCGAAGTAATTCATTACTAACCATAACTGTTTGCTCTATCAAAATCGAACTATGTGCACAAATTGTTTTTAAAATTTTATTTGCAGCATTTCTACGTGGTACGCTAGCAGATTTATTTGCCACAGTCAATGGGTAAACCAAGGCTTGTGGATGTTCTTTGCCAATGTCAATAAGTAGCTGATGAACAAGACGACTAACTAGTGTAAGCGGTGTATCAATACGAGCAATCAATTGTGGAATTACCTGTACACAGTATAAACAACAATTTCAAACATGATTGTTAAAATTGTATTTTAAGGCTTATTACTTGTAACCATGTATTCAATTGACTATTTTTTAACCCATCAACAATACAGTCGTACACATCGTGATTTTGCCCATATTCAAACCAAAGAGTTAAAAGTCTCAATGTATCTTGTAATGAACTGCCATTAGACAATGAAATAGAATGAAAAAATCCTTCAATAGCGGGCAAAACATACTGTGAAATAAATTGTTTGGACTTTGCAGTCTACACAAATACATATAATATTAAAAACTAATTTCAAAATATTCATAACCAAAAACAAATTAATCTAATTACCTCAGAATTGGCTTTAACACATATTCCTTTTTCGGTAGTCTGTTCATTAGATTGTGTTATACTTTGTTGATATTTATAAAACAGTATAGTTTTATAATTCATATACGCCCATTTATGCCATCCTTTATAACAGGCAGAATCATAAGATGTGGCTGTACTATAGTGTTCTAAAATATTAAGTATCGAGTATTCATTTAATTCTATTACTTCTTCTTTCCAATGTCCTAACTTTAAGTAGCATCTGCATAACATAACATAATGAATTTCTGATCAGTATTAAATTTAAATCAAATTTTGTATCAAAATAGCTCTATACCTGGACAATAATTTTTTACATTTATTATAATATTCATTTTTCTCAGTATCATTTTCTTTTTGTTTCAATTGTGGTAACAAATTATTTATCAAAGAATTCAAATGACTGAAAACAGAAAAAAAAAATTATCATGCTTGTTTTAGAAATAATATTTAAATATATACTCGATAGCAATGTTTTTTTTTCCAGTAGTCCACATGAGCTTAATATAGGCAAATGTGACATGAGGATTAATCATGGGTAAGGGTTCATCAGGACTTTTTGAAGGATCTGTACCCAATAAGGTAGTGAGAGTTGTATGTGATAAAGCCTAAAAGTAACATCAAAAATATAAAATACCTCAACCACACAAACTACAGATAATTTATTTAAGTAAATAATTTTAAACACAAAACTTTAAGTACAATAAAAACTCACAAAACGTGCTGATTTACGACACAAAGCAGCATACTTAAGCCCAGTATGCATGTCTTCCTTAGGATTGAGCACCAATGAGCGCACTTGAGATATACGTTCCCAGTCTTCAACAACTCTTTGGCATCCCTAAATAATTCCAAAATAACAATACATAGTATATTATATTTATTATATTTGAGTAATTTTAGATTCTGAGCGTAGCAAAGAGCTATTGATTTTACAATAAATGTTTATTTTTTTTCTGTAAGTAAATTTTTGATCAGAAGGAGGAGCCAATTCTATAATATCAATAAGAAATTGGTTTTAGATTGTACTCTTAGTCTTGTCTTCTTAGAGTAAAAGAAAAGCTTCCCTCTATAATGGTGTATTTAGTCATACACCGTAGACTATACATAATTATACTTAACTAAGGAAAAATTCCTTCTATGGTGTATGACTTACATACACCATATACATACTTAAACGGTATATAATAACATTTTAGATTTAAGCGTTTGAAATCGCTCAATATTATTATGTGGTTTATGTTTTATTATATTTGTTTGCTACTAGAAAGCAATTTCTGAGTTATTCTAATTTAACAAAGTATGTGTCTGGCTAAATGGAATGTTTATTCTGATAATGGGTAAAATATATTGAAATCATATAATATAAGATAGTAACATAAAATTTTCAAATTTATATGAAAATAATTTAGCTTAAAATCGGTTTTATCAAAATAAATTATTTATCATTGCTTTCAAATTCAATATATCCACCACCAGTATCCTATTCAACGAGTGAAGTGCTTTCACTCCTAACTAATCGCTTATTAATTATTTTAATTACCTGAAGTCTATTCGACCAAATTTTGTAAATTATTGGTCGTTTTTCTGGTCTTAGTTTACATTGAATAACTTCTTCAAGTTCAACTAACATTTGTACAAAGACCATGGAACCATATGCTCTCTGGTAACTCTCTGCTGCCATAGCTGTAAGCTCAGTATCCAACATTTCTCGAGCCAAATCAATAAACTATACATAAAATAACATTGAAGTTATAAACGAGTCTTTAAAATATGTATTTAAGTATATTATACCTTCTGTGCGTAGTCATACTGTTCATTATGAATAGATAACACAGCTCTATAAAAAACACCATCTAAAGTGGTTTTCTCTATGCATTCCACATTCACTGTCATTTGAGCCCACTTATTTAGTCGCCAAGCAGCAGCAGCAGCAATCCTTGATATTTTTAAATGATTATTCTCATCAATTTGTGACCATTGAGAAGTAACTACATCATTCAGTTTACCCCATTCACCCATTGATTCCAAACACCTGCAATTGAATAAATAGTTGTATTGTGTCATAAAAACAGATAATACATACCTACTTTATAAATGTTACCTACCTCATTTGACCAGATGACCATTCCAAATTATATGGCTCGGTTTCCAAAAAGTCTTCATAATGCAACAATGCTTGGTCCCATTTATGTAATTTCTCATACCACCTTACTTGTATTCTAAGTTGTTCAAAAGGTTCTAGATTTTCTTCTCGTCTACTCATTACATATTCCAAAAGTCCTTGTTTACATTTATAAAACCACATTAATTAACAATAACTTATTGTAGTGTTTATTATATTCTCACCTGATGCTGCTTCTTTTTGCTGTAGTTTGTTATTAATAAACATAAGAGACTCGATAAGTTTTGGGCATATTTTGCCATCTTTTTCTTTAAGAAATTCCTCTTCTTTGTAGTGCAAAGCTTTAGCATAAGCCCTGCATTCCATAGCTCTTTCACCGAGTATATGAATGTCAATAGGTATTGGTCCTATTTCACAATGATCCATAAATTCCGCTAAGTTTAATATAGTTTGTGTCATTTCAGGTAAATCAGAAACCATTAATGCTTGTTCAAGTGTTTGTACAAGTTCTTTTTGGGTTGATTCAGTTAGTTGTGTCCAACAACTGACAAATGCTGCATTGAATAAATCCTTAGGTAACTGAGAATATGTCTGAGCAACTGCCCAACATGATCGCAAAGCAGGTGAAGGTGATTCTTTCAGGAATTCAATACCCAATCGTCTCAACCATTCAAGCCAATCATCTTTAGACACACAATGGTTAACCATCCAAGCTTTTTGTAAATTTGGTAATGACGTGTGCATCTTTAAAAATAGGTATATAATAAACATTCAATTTTTGTAATTTAAACTATCGTAATACTATCTCTGCAAGCATTTCTTTTTGTCAATCAAAACATAATTATGGTTGCCATATTATGATAAGTTTTATTTCATTAGTAATTTTAAAAACATTTAATTTAGAAATAAATGATTGAACTTACAAAATTAAGCACTTCATAAATAATTATTTAAACCTTAAATTACTAACATAAAATAAATACATAGCTAATTATTTTTAAAATTTAACAAAGTTTAAATACAAAATTGTCTATTCAATGCTCCTAAAAACAGATACACTTGCAGAGCTATTAAAATCAACTCATCAAAACACCTTTTTTATTATGGTACCAGATTCGCAAATGACATGTGCGTCAACTTCTTTTTTACTTTTGAACTGCTTACGTCTAGAGAGTAATAAGTTGTCTTCTATATTTCCTTCTGTGGGCTGGAAGGAAAACATTAAGTTAAATTATAACATAATATTTATCAACTTTTCATGGTTGGTTCACTAACTAATGATATATATTCGATGAGTGAATCGTATGGTGGATAATTATATTGACATTTAGTTAATGTATGTGAAACAAGTGGTACGAATGTCAAGTACTTGTGACTCAACTCACATATCAATGCACATAAAGTTTCCATTGCATATGTTCTAAGTTCAGGTGTATTTTCTATTGTGATTACCTATATAATAGATATTAAAAATATATATAATGAACGATAACTGTGCAGATTTATGATAAATATTAAATATTCATACAACTTCACATATTATTCGAGAAGCGAAATCGGTGAAATCCAAAGTATAGGATAATTGTGAAATTGTTTCCATTGCAGCCTGCCTGATTTCCATAGAATGGTCAATGGAATTAAATAAGTTTAAAAGTGGTGGTATAATCATGTGTACATGTTCTTCCAGATGAATGCCAAATTTACATAAAGCTAGAATCATCTGAAAATTTAGACACATTTAATATCTATTACCTATTTCTATAAGTGTTATAGAATGACATAAAAATAAATTAACATAAAGAATGGAATATTAAGTACACATACCCTCTTGGTAATAATATTACAATCATGACTTGAATCGCGATAAAGTATTTTGAGTATATTAGGCATCAATTGAGCTAAATAATTTTTAAATTGTACTCCAAGCGCTACAATAATGTTCTCGACTAATTGAATTAAAGTGCATTGTAAAGGACTATCTAGAGTCCACAATTCCTAAGAAAAAAAACATACACAGTATATTATAACAAATCCTGTTAGGTTAAATGGGCTACACACAGTGTAATTTGTTTGGCCCGCCTATCACAGACTATTAGGTATTGTGTACAGGCAATGCGACATGTGATACAATTTTGTGGTGAACAGATAGTCGGATGGCCTAGCCACCTAACATCACCTGACTGAATTGTAGTCACATGACACTTCTATACTACAGCCCAGGAGAGAACGAATAAAGTAATTCTTCCATCGCTGCGCATAGGTTGACACTGTATCATACCATGCCATAACTGATCGTGAACCATCATTATAGAATGCCGAACGCCGCTGCCAGCAGTCGTGTACACAGAGTAATAGTAGTATATTAACATTGTTGTACACCGTGCCATTTAATTTATAATGTATACTTGGCATCGAGTAGTAATAGTGGGAGAAAACAAGGCTTGCTGAACTCGTAACTGTCACTATCGATATGCAAATCTGGTAGTTTTCTCATGAGCCAGAGTATACACACAACCTAATATTACATCTCACTTGACCAATTTTACCAATTAACGTCTGTAGCCCGTTTTAGGTTATGATGAAGTACAAATTTTTTTTAGTCCACGGTTTTATACATTTAATATAACATAATATATAAATGAAACCTAATATTATTGGACTTTTTTGTTGGTTTCAAGTGGATCTATCAACCCTTTGCCTGACTAGTAATAAATTTATTGATATATATCCAGGCTAAAGGTCCTTATTTTGATATATAAATAAATTTATTTGGAGTATATATTTATATATATTTTAGATACCTACGAAAAATACTAGGCTAAATAAGATTCTTGGGCTTGGAAGTATTAAAAAAAATATATTTACCTTCAAAATACCAAAATTATCAAGATTTTAATTGAGTGTGGCTAGTGGTTCCTAAATTTTTAATTTTTTTTTTAAATGTATTTTTAAAATGTATTATTATTAATTAAAAATGTCATTATGGAAACATACATTCTACTTTTATAATCCTTACAATGAATTACATATTTTATTTTTATTATTAATTATGTAAAAACTATTGTTATTGTTATTATTACCTGTATATGTATATATATCATGTTTTATTACAAAAAGGTAATTGGTGTTAATTCTAATAAATAAATAACATATTTTAAAAACATTAACATGGTATATTAATATTTTTTTGGAAAATAATAGTCTGTATGCACAATGGTCATATAAATAAATTTAGTAACTCAATACGTAAAATGTGTTCAAAATTTCAGAAAATTCAAAATTTAGATATGTGATGCTATTTACAAAAAAAAAAGAATTAATTAATGTTTTAGCAGAAACCAAATATTATTTAAAAAAGTATTAGCAGAAAAACGAGATCAAAACACATTATGTTATCATGAACATTAAAGGAAGGATAAGATTTTCTGAACGAAGAAGATGGTCCAAGTTTGTCGCAGCTGCCAGTATGTACTTTGAACAATAATGGTGTCATTTTTATATGTGTAGCATAAGGCATTTATTGATTTAAATATATCCTAAATAGTAAACTTATGAGTAATTTTATTAATATATTATTGTAAGACCAGATTGTTATCAATTGATAAAAACTCTGCGTTTCAGAGTTAATACGACTTCCAGAATAAAGGAAATAATTTCTTTTTAATAATTTTTCTGAAGAAAAAAAAATTCTATACAACTATAAAGATAATATAATATTTACATATGTGTGTTATCACAAGTATAATAGTAGACCCTTGAATATCATATTTGAGATAATTTGTGTAATTTATTATCCACCTTACTATAGATACTTACTCTGTGTACTTACTATCTCCTTCCATCACATAATTTTCAGTTCCATATATCTTAGTTCATGGTGGCAGGCAAAGGGTTAAATGGGTTTTTCATTACACGCAAGATAAATTAAATTTAGAATAATGAAAAATACTCACTTTAATTAAATGAAATATGTCATCTATAAAGTTTCGGACATGTTGGCCAACAATTTTAACGAGTACAGCTAACTGTGTTAATAGATACTCTCTGTAGCTTACGTCTACCATACGAATCACATTTAAAAAACAAGGTATAACTTGTGGAATGTAAGGCACACATTTCATACCCAAAGATTGGAAGATAAATGTAATACCCTAAAATTGTCATGAAATAAAATTAATTTGTCATTTATATAAAACATATATTTATACTAACCTGTACAACTATAGTATGATATTGAACTAAATTTGGATCACGCATGATGCGCATAAGTGTTGCAATAGCTACAGCAGGGTAATATTCCTCTAGTGTATTCGTGCTCATATTTACCAACATTTCACTAGTCGACAAATCAGTTTCAGTTATGGAGCGAGAATCAGTCATTGAAAGTAAAGCAGTACACTCGATTTGGGAATCAATTTGTCCCAAGTTCATTTTATATTTATAAGGATCTAAGGCTCCAAGAAGCCCAAGCACTCGTATTATTTCTCTCCTAAATAAAAATAATGTTACACTTACCATATAATAATGTAATAATTTTATAAAATGTATAAGCACACCTAACTAAAGGTTGTTGTTCAGTTTTTAATAAACCGAGTAAGGTGTCTAATAAAGTAGGATATTTTGCATATGGTTCGACGACATAGCCAAGTCCTTCAACTAGTTTTCCAAGTACCCAAAGAGAAACTCCTCGTTTTTCATGTGATCCACCATCACACAACATATTCAATAATATTATCATCAATTTATCAAGCCAACAATTCATTGCTTCCCCGTTTACCTGTAATTACCAAATATAAACACAAATTTAATAATATACTTTAGTTAAACATCATTTTCTCAGTAAATGTATGTAAATAAATATTTTCTTTAAATTGAATTTGAACTTTTGAAAATCATAATACTACATTTTTACAAAATAATTAAATAAATAATACTCTTATACCAATGATATTTTACTTTTATAAAATATTTTATTTATTAAATACAGTAGATGAAACATTTAAAAATTAATGCATTCACATTCACAATCAATAAGGTTTATTTTATAATACTCGTATTTATTAAAAAAAGGAAACATTCAATTGCTAAAAAAAAAAAAATGTTTGATAGGTATAATTCTTTCTTGTTAGTCAATAATTTGCAAATATTTGTAATAGGTGTTTTTAGTGTTTGAAGTGTTTTTATTTATTTATAATAACATTGAATTAAATTTATTTTAAGCATTTAAAAAATATTTCATTTGTTTCAAAAGAAAAAAAACAATACAAGTATTTACCTTATATTGTAATCAACTAAAATTGATTTATTCGGGTAATGGTAATTTAAGTTAAAAGTTATAAATATATTAACTTTAGGTTTAGTTTGAATTAATGTAGGGTTTTAACTATTTTGAATTTGTGTAACTAATACAATTGAAATGGTTATTAATGGACATAAATGTTAACGTTTCTAATTTATATTTCTTTAAAAAAGAAAAATATGCAATTTTTTAATACCAGTAGTTATTAATTGGTTCTTTATAAAATAATATTGAATAATACATTAATTTAATACCATATGATAAATTAAATGATACATAAGATATTGACACGACATTTATGGATACTTCAATTATCTACTATTAATTACAGTATTTAATACTATTAGATTTAGTACCTATAAATGAAAGAAAAAAAGAAAGAAATTGTATTCGTTGACAAAATTTCTAATCAATGGAATCAGTGATATCATCAGTATCAACATTTCAATATCTTTTGAATAGCGTCAGGTAAAAATACTGAAGTTGAAAAGAAAATTAATATCCTGTTAATGTAATTGGTTCCCCCAATCTTAAAATATATAATAATTTTAAAAAAACCCTAGAACATTACATATGATTTTGTTGTTAAAGGGATCTAAAACTATCATTTATTAAGGAGTTGTGTATAGGCAATTATTTAATTTATGTGTGCTTTTGTGAATAGTATTGGGTCTTTAGTGTGTGTAAATACATTTGGCATTATGATGATAGTGTGTTCATTCGCACACACAGACACATGTTAATAAATACGGCTACCATATTCGGAAAGATACTAAATCCCATTTCTAACCTAGGAAAAATGTAACTTTTTAAAAATTAAAATTTGGTATCTATATTCAAAAATAAGGACGAACGTTTGATGAATTTATGCCAGAACTAAAGACATTGGCTTCAACCTATGAATATAAAGGAGAGGACAATATGGTACGTGATGAATAGTATATAATAGTAATAGTATAACGTTCCAACATTCCATTTAATAATAATGTATTAAAATAATTTTTAAAGTATACCTACAAGCCATAATTATCCCTAGAGTAATGGGCTAGTAGAAAATGGTGTTAGGATTTGCAAAGGATTTTATACAAAAATGCTATGAGAATGGCCAAGATATAAAATTATATTTATTCAATTTAAGGATATCTTTAGTTACAAAATTGAATTATTCCCCAGCTGAAATATTACGGAACCGTAAATTAAGAATAAAATTGCTGGTTAATGAAGAATGCTATTTACCTAAAATTTCTATTAAATTATAAAAGAAAATGAAGGAAAAACAGGTAAATCAACAAAAATATAATAATAGAAACTGGGTAATTGAGGAGAAAAAATTTTAAAAGGAGATTTGGTACTGTTGCTAAAGAATAATGTGTAGATGTAATTGTTTGTGAGAAAAAACTTCAAGATCATATATAGTGCAGGATATTAAAGTGAAAACTATTAGGACTATCTTACTATTGAAGCATAACAAAACAAATGTTAAAATTAAATTAGGTAATCAAAAAGTGAGAAGTGAAACAGCTCAGAGTGATATTAAAAAAACCTATTAGGTGTAAGTAGTAAGTAAATAACACAATTATTAATAATTTGTTTATGTATTGTTAAAAAAAAACTGTTAATTAATTTAATTTAAATTTATTTGTTTATTTATTATTTATATAAAAAAAATTCCCAAGATATTATGATAATAATCATCATAGTCATTATCAATATCTAAGTTATGTAACTAATATAAATAGGTATATGAAAAGTGTTAACAGGATGTCTGTTATATTTTAAAAATATTTGTGTGTTTTCTTTATAAAAAAGATGTTACTATATGTTAATTACAATTTGTATCTGATTAATCCTTAATACCTTAACTGACACTAAGTCAAACATACAGATAAAACAATAAACTCCAAATTTTATGTGTTTATACAGGTCAAACAATATTTACTAAATAAATATTAAACTTGCTAAAATGAATTTAAAAAAAAAAATTGAATACATTTCTGAAATTAAAAATAGGGAAAGCCATTTAAAAATCGAAAAATTGATAATTAATTAGAGTACATTGGTAAAACATAAATCTGCTTAAATATTCATAAGTACAATAATATTAAAAGTTTTTGAAAATGAAAATTTCCAAAATGTAAATACTTTTTCAAATAATGAGAGTTTTATGTTTAAAAAAAAAAAAATAATAATACTAAACTGAATATACCTGTGCTAAATCTCCAATACAAACAAGTACGCTTAACAACATACTTGGGCTTAGATCTGGTTTGTCTAGTTTAGAAACTAAAACTTTCAAAACTGGTTGCATGTATAAAGATAGAAGACGAGGAGCATGAACAGCCATAAGGTCAATCATTCTGATACATTGCTCTATATTACGACCCATTCCACTATGTTCAAGTTCAGTCAAATACTAATACACAAAATATCTCAAATTAAATTATCATAAAATTCATTAACACATGAATAATTTCACAAACCTGCATTAATGTTTTACGTAGTGATGGCATTACATGAGCTGGGTTCACCTCGCTTAATCTCCCTAAAGTACATAGGGCCATTTCTTGTATTTTTAAATTTACATCGTTTAAGGCCATAAATATAATCACTAAATTATCGGATTGAGCTAAATAAAAATCAAAGCTGCAGTTGAGATTTTCAAACACCGTATAACGAACATCAGATTCTAACAAAACATATGAAATAAATGTTTATATTTGATAAATATTAATGATATTAATGATAATTATTTTGCGTTGGAGAGTTTTTTCTCTCATTTACTGACCTGTATCAGAAATTCCAACGATGAGTATTTGATTGATGATTGTAGAAATATTAAACTTTACTGTACGTGAGTATTTACCTTCTGGTGACTCAATTACCAAATTCAATAAATGACAACAGGTTTTAATAGATTCAATTCGTATTTCTTGTTTTTCACTACTTACATAATGCTCAGCACATTGGCACAAAAATCCCAATAAAGAATGCCCTAAATATATACATAGTTATAGTTTTAAGCTGATCAAATTAATTTTATAATATATATTTATATTTTTAAACCTTCAAAGTTGAAGTTTCGGAGTGTTTTAAGAGCTAAAATGGTTTTTGAAGTTTTTTCAGGCTCAAAAGATATTGGAATTATTGGCAAACTGAGAACAGAACTTCTGTTAGGAATAAAAGTGTTACAGTTGTTGATCACTTGGGAAAGTATTCTTAATAATCCTGAAATAAAACATATATTTAGTACTATTGAGAAAACAATTTTGTTTAATTTAATGTTTTTTACCTTGAGATATATCATTTTTCAATTCTGGTATAGTAACTACTAATTCTTTTAAAGTTATTGTAAGTGTAGAATTGATTTCTGTAGCCATCATAGGTTCAATGAGTTCTTTAAGATCATTCTTAATATTCGGTTGAACTGCAATTGCCAGTAATGTTATACAAACATATATACCTGGATCTATTGTTATAGGGGCTTTTTTTAAATTATCCTAAAATTAATAGAATGAATAATGAGTACATTTTAATACTTAGTAACGTATTATCATATAATATAATTACGTATTATAATACAATAAGAATATATTTTATGAATATAATTAGTTTATATAATAATACTTTTGATGGTAAGACACCGCGTACTAATTCTAAAACTTTAGTTAAATAAAGTTTATTATGATCTTCAACAGCTATAGCAATAAGACCAATGGCAACAAATGAATTATTCCGTTGATCACGATCACGACCACGAACATTTGCGAGAAGAACCGACATTGTCAAATTTAAATAACTATAAAATAAAAATGTTGTTAATATATTTACAAAGATCTTTAGTAAATTTCAATAATACTTTTGTGTAAAAATTGATTTATTGAATGCAGCTAGCCTAGGAAATAATTTCACCATAGCTGAATTCACTAAAAGACTTCTGATAGATTTAAGATTTAATACTGTTAAGCACACTTGATCATAGTTTTCTTGGAGTAAATCTTTACAAGCACTACTTTCATACCGAATACCTGATGATTCAATTATTACAGAGTCTTCACCTGAACGTCCAGAACCACTCACCAGTTCTTTTAAAACTGACTTAGTTTGAGGTAATAAACTCAATATTTCCTAAAATCAAATAAATAATTTTTATTTCATTATTTTTATTTAATTTTATCTAATATTAAGAATAAAAATATGAACTGGTAAGGCTGAACATATCGCTGTGAAACCACCAAATTTTATAAGATCGTGCCACAAATATTTGTGAGATACCTAAATAATTCTATTAAATGACTGTTCACACAGTAAGAGTGACTGTATTATAAACTATTTTTAAGAACTCTTTAATTAGTAAAATAAACACATAATTATATGCCTATATGTATAACATAGTATTGGTAGTATCATTAAGCTAATTTAGTAATAATTCAAGTAATATACAATATGAAAGAAAATTATTCACTAAAAACAGAAAAAAAAAGAATTCAGTTTGTTGTGAAACCAGTTGCAAAACTGGATATATCCAAAACCAAAATTGAAATACCCCCGCCCTCTCATCAGTTTTTAAAACCATTAATAGTATACTAAAACACAATGCCAAAACGCTTCAAGTGTTATGATTTTTTTTAAAAATTTTATTATAGCTTAGGTGTGACAGAAAATCATCTTTTCTTAACAAATTTCTCTTTTGAAGATAGCCACTTTTGCATATATATATATCTACATATTTTGGTTTTTTAAATACATTTAAATTCTAGCCTTAATTATAAGGAAATATAAATAACAAGTAGTTCAATTCTAATAGAGAAATTTGATTTCAAAAGTGATGAGAAATTATATATCTATTATTTGTTAAAAAAAAACTAAAATTTATCTAACCGCATTAGTTTGATTTTGATTCCACTGTAATTTTTGCATTAACAAATCATTTTGTTTTTCCCAATCGATGTTGCTAACTCTAAGTAATTCATTTAACACTAATAATGAGCCATGTATTTTATCATCACGCGCAGCACCTTTTTCTTTAATAAGTGTCTCATATATTCCATTCATAACGTCTTCGTAACACTGTTTGTACCTAAAAATAACAATGGTATATTTTTAACATGATTGAATCTTATTTTTAATATTACTATTACCATTGTAACGTATGTGTTTGTTTATATGTTTCTCTTTGAGCAATTACAATGAGTGCTGCCCTTAATGCTTCTACAGCTCCTTCTCTAATACTTAGTTTTGGATCACGGGTTACAGTTAACACTAAGTCAAAAAATTGAGCAGCATGTTGAAAAAACAAAGTTGGGACCATAATAGCAATTTCTTTAAGAATTAGTACCTTCAGAATAAACCAATTGTATCATTATTAGAATATACAAAACATGGGTAACACAATAATTGATTTACTCACTGCTGCATATATCGCATTCTCATTTCGTACACAACTTTCAGCTAATAACTCAAATGCTCTTTTTACTTCAAATTCAACATACTGATCTGCATAAGTACCAGAGTTTAAAGCTAATTTTCCAACTGTTTTGGCCGCCAGCTCCATTACTGAATCATCAGAACATGGCAATAAATTACGTAGATAATTTGCAAACCTACTAATACGGTTATTTTTATTGTCAATGTCTTCAATTAAACACACTGTAAACAAATAGTTTAAACAGATTATTAATCAAAAAAATATATACAAATGCATAAATTGTATTAGTGCTACGTTTCATAAACATGTTTCTACTGTAGTCAAATGTGGCCATTATAATACATATTTTTATACAATAATATATGATACATTAGTGATGTACAATATTATCAATATTATGGTTGATATAGATATTTATACGGAGTTCTCTAAGGTGTTTGATTTGGTTAATCATAAGGTTCTATTTTTTATATTAAAAATGTCAGGGTTTAGTGACCCTCTACTTTTTTTGTTCAATTCATTTTTAGTTAATCGGTCACTATGGGTTAGTCTGTTCAATAACAAGTTCAAGGTATTTTTATCTGATTCTGGTGTACCATAAGGTGGGCATTTATCCCTCTTACTTTTTTCATTATTTGTAAATAGTGTTTGTTGCACTATTAAACATAATCGACTTCTTTGTTTCGCTGACAACATGAAAATATTTCTAAAGATTAACTCTCTCAATGATTGCCGTAAATTTCAGGATGATTTGAATAGTTTTTTTTGTTGGGTTAATATACTAGGTCTTGCATTAAATATTAAAAAATGCTGTTGAATGATATTTACTAGAAGTCACTCTCCTATAACTTTTTCTTATTCTATCAATGAAATTAGCCTGCTCCCTGTTAATATCATTATATGTGATATTGGATTTACTTTCACTCTGTTTCTTTGTTCTCGTGCTCATATTGATAATGCTACTTGTAATGCTTTAAATATGTTGGGTTAAGAATATCTGGTGAATTCAAACTATCTAACTAACTAATTTTCTAAAATCCATTTATTGTATTCTTGTTAAGCCAATTGTTGAGTATACCTCAGTTGTATGGGACAATCATACATCTGATGCTAGTAAACAACTTGAGCCGGTTCAGAAAAAATTCTTGAACTTTGCAAAACATACCTTAAATATTAACTGCACTCCACATACTTTAGTCCTCTTTACCTGACCGTCGACACTCATATAATCTTTCTTTTTTTTGTAAGGTCTTTTCTGGCTCTGTCAACTTTACTTCCCTTCTAGCACTAATTAATTTAAAGGTCCCTGTTGGATTTACACATATAACTCTAGTTCTTTCATTTCACACTGTCCTACAAATTATTTAAAAAAAACCTATCACCTGTATAATGAAACTTACCAATGTATTTCCTTTTTTAATATAAAAATATTTTTGTCTTTTTATCTTTTTTATGTTACATATGTAATATTATACCTATCTGTATATATTACAGCCTGTTTTTCTTTTAATAAATAAATAAATACATTTTCGAAGTAATTTTATGGTAATGTGTAACGATTATTAAAATTAATTCTTAAAAGTAACCAAATTACTCATGAATAAATGTAGTTAAATTATGTTAGGTACAATAAAACAATTTTTAGAATACTGAGTAATATATTTATTACTTATTTTACTACTATTATTATTTTGCTTCGCAAGACGTTTGATATTTAAATATTTGTAAGACTATTTATTCATGTTTTAATAGTAATGATAATGACCATAAAATTCATTAATGTAAACAATATAGATATAAATTATTTACAGGTTAAAAGAAAAATAATGAATTTTTTTTTATTCAAATATTTTAAAAAATATTTATTAGGTATATATAATTACATATATTATGTAAATATTATTAAAATGATTAATTAAATAATAAATAATATTTACATGAAATATAATTTTTGTATTAACTACTTAAATCTTTTCAAAAGCACAATTCAATTATTCCATAGCTATAGGCCATATATCGTTTTGCGTATCACTATTTTGAACTTTTTGTACATTGTTTGCATATTTTTCAGTTAAATAGGTAATTACTGTTAAGAAGTTCTTCAATTAGACAAAAGTTATTAAAAAAAAATTTAAAAATGACTTATTTAAAGATAAATTTTTTAATTAATTTTCTATCAGAAAGCTTCCAAAGACTTTTATTCGATATTTCTTCTATTAGAAAATTATCCTGAACATATTTTAGAAATAGATAAATAGCATTATGCAAACAATGTATAATTTTTTGATGCAGGTAAATAGGCAATATGCAAATGATGACTGGGCGTTGTAAGATACTTACGTATGGCAAGTAAGCCGCCAATTTTCTCATTATTATCAAAACTAGATGTCATATTGAATATGTGTTTGTTAAATTCATCATTGAAACATGTTCGCTCTTCCGGTGATGCTTCTCTTAACTCAGTTTTAACCTTAAATTATAATAATTTAATATACAAGTAAATAACATATAGAATGAATGTAATGATAAAAGCTTAAAAATATTACGTAAAAATTCAAATCTCTAGCAGCATATTTTCGGATATCAACGTTTTTATTTTTTAATCTGGTCACAAAATTCTGAATACTTTCAGAAGACATGATTATTTCAGTTCTGAAATGTAAATACTAAATTCAATACCTAATTAAAATAAAGAAAATTAAATATATACTTAACATAGCTAAAATCATACCTCTTAACTGAGATAACTTTAAACATAAATTATATATTATATATTAAAATGACGTCCCACTCCCATTTGCTGTCTCCATCTATCTAATGAGCATGGGCAATATATAGCAAAATTACAGAACGCAAAACAATAAATGAAGTGTCTACGTTAAAATTAGAGTTTAACAACTATTACCAATTTTAAAAAGGAGAATATTTTCTAGAATATGACATATCCTTTTTGTAAAATATTGCGTATCAAAGAAATTACAGCGTTTTAAGTTTTTCTTTTTTTATATAATATTTTACAAAAAGGATGTCATTTTCTAAAAAATATTCTCCTTTTAAAAATTGGTAGTAAGTGTTTTAATTCTAATTTTAACGTAGAAACCACATTTATTGTTTTGCATAGTGTAATTTTGCTATATTGCCAATTAGATAGATAGAGATAGCAAACGGAAATGCGAGTGCGACGTCCTCTTAATAATAATATCAATATATAAATTATACACCAACAAAAGTTAAAACATAGGTAAACGAACCTATTTATTTATTACCCTTTTGATTATTTATATATAAATAATAAATAATAAAATAAAATGAAACTTCTGATGTTGGTTTGCTATTATAACCACAAAATATAATTTAAGACAATATTGTCATAAAGATACATTTATAATAACTACTAAATTAATCAATTGTAATAATATTTAATGGCATGTAACTATTTCTGTGTATAAATTTTTGAAAATTGCAAACAAAACCTTTATTTTAATTGTCAAATACATTTTTTATAGTATACCAATAATAATTGTATCGGCCATTAACAACAATAAGAAAGCAACATGAAAAAATATATATAACTATATTAAACATTTAATACAAATTATCTTACAATCAGCCAGTCTCTTCCATCAGTGATTTAAACAATTTAATCAATGCGTATATTAATTTAAAACAAAGAAAATATTTTAAATAATTGTTTGATTATTAAGAAACAATATATTTTCTTGGTTTTCTTTAAAACACCAAACATTAAAAAAATTTTTTTTTTTTTCAAAATGATAAGAACCGGCCGTATCGTATGAAGTACGTTACGCTCATTGTGTTATTAACACGCCATGATATTTTGTTACAAACATTTTGCGAAATAATTATTTTGGTAATACCTATTTCTGAACATTATATTATATTAGGTAGGGTAGGCATAATAAAATAATAAAAAAAAACTATTCAGTAACAATTATTACATAAATAATTCACGTACCTAATGGTATTAAAAAATACTGGTATTGGCAATTAAATTTCGTTTATAAGGACATTAAGCCCCTTGTCTTATAGATGGCGCTGTTTTACTTTATTTTCATTATTTAATATTGTTTAAATTTTTCTGATATAAGTATTGCTACTTTTATTTTAAATTAAAATTCGAAATTTAGCACAATCAGATATAATGTAAATAAGTTTATAGTATGTAATCTACTTACAGAATAATTCTCCACGATGTTTATTTTTATTTATTGCCTAGAAGAATATTGGGGCCCAATAACAATATTCGTGTGGGGTCCCAGGAGTCCTTTGTATATACAATTCTATGTTATATAAATTATACAAGAGTTTAAACATAAATTAATTTTTATTAATTATTATTTAAACTTTTGTATTTGTAATTTGAACACAAACACATTATACACATTGGCAAATTATAATAATTAAGTATTTCTGGAACTTAAAACTAAATACATACATTATTATATAACATTAATATTCGATGAACTCTGATATTATCTATAGTTATAAAAAATAAATGTTATACATTTAGTAAAAATATTTAATAGTAGATTAATCATATTATCTGGTAATAAATTTAATATTTTAGTCCCGATTATTTCATGTTGCATGCCCATTAATTAGACAAAGATAACAAATGCGTGTATAACGTTCTCTTAATTGCATTTGTATATGCTCTTCCCCACCTTATAATTTCATAAAAATTATAGATTCGACAATAACTAGGTATATTAAACGTACATTTTAGGGTCAGGAATATTACGATGCCCTCTAAAAATATAATATATTTTTCTAACTTTATAAGAAACTGAGTTTATTTGTTCCATCCAACGAATATTTCTACAAATTTCTATAATTAAATAGTTTGTATGCTTCCTTATCTATATTATTTTAGTATTTTATATGCCGATTGTTTATAGAGAGTGCAATATTGTAAACGTGCAAATAAAGTGATTGTAAATTATGTAAAGTCATATCAGCTAGGGAGTGAAATAATTAATATGATTTACCTAGATTTAAAAATAAATTATTTGCAGCCATAGTACAAATCATTACTTCAGTCACAATGAAATCAGATTTAATAATTAAAATAATTTAATTGCCGCTATCTCCACAGCATATCAAAACAATATCATCTGCATAACAAACAATTTTACTTTATTGGAATGGGTAAAATATTTTTCTTTTTTATATTGGAAAATATTGGAGATATCTAAATTTATTTATATTTCCTCGAGGAACGTCAATTAGAACTGATTCTTCATTATTTAAAATGCTATTGAATTTTATTTGTTGTTTTCTTTTTTTTTTAATAACCCTTTAAAAAAAAGGAAATAAACAAAAAAAAAAAGGTTATCAAAAATCAAAAATAGACTGAACTTTATTTTTAGGAATGCTATTTGTGGTAGGGAGGTGAGATACTTCTAAATAATCCAGACCTACCCTTTATACCAGTTAGCCTAAGATTTTGTATTAAAATATCGGGATCACAATGTTAAGGTGACAGCTGGTTAATCAATAGGATATTTGGCTGAAAGTAATAAAGTAATTTTGTTCCTAAATTTTTGGGCCATAATTGTAATTTTTTCATATGATACATATTTCGTAGGATATTAATAATATTGTATTTTAAAATAAATATACGTACAAATATTTTTTTAATAATAATAATAATATTTAAATAATTATTTTAATTTTAATAAAATCGTAATTTATAGATATAGTAATATATAATAATTACAAATATTAATGTGAAATGTTGAAAATTCCTGTTATTCCTTTCAAAAAATCTACGAAGGTTCTATTAATTTCATATTATATTATAATATTATTTAAACGTTTCTTACCTGAAGCATATATCAGATGTTTTTGAAGCTTCGGTTCACTGAAAGCTTTTCTTCTAAGCTAATAATTTTTTATATTACTTCAGGACGAGGTGAATATGGCAAACATACACTTAATAGTATATTACTATTTACTTTTTGTAATATAATAACAAGCGTCAAATATGCTTTTTTTATATTTATTGGAAAATCTATAATTGTTTCCCTGTGTGCTTCGGGTACACTTGTGGTTCTGACTTGTAAGAGTCCAGCGAAATGTATATACACCATCAATACAATGAATTGTAGCACTAGTATTACAATTTTAATACAAATAAATGATAAAAATTTGTTTATTAAAATAAAATAATAACGGGCATTACGGTTACATAATAAAATACAGCACAAACGTACGAGTACCTATAATATACTAGTTTGATTATTTCATTTAAAATAATTGCTTTAATAAAATCGATATTATTTGAATATATATATACATATTAAAAATATACTCGTATCTGTTATCGCAGTAATAATATCAGGCATACACATAATAACAATACGATTTAATAGTATAAGCAATATCAACGTATTTCCGATGTCGGCTATTTGGTCATCGGCTCACCGTCCTAGTCTCTAAAATATCATAGTCTACTGTATCAAAAGCTTTCTCTAAGCTTAGATAAATAGTTGCACAATTTTTATCAAGGGTATTATAATTTATAAATAAGTTACAAAAGTAATTGTTTGATCCGTATTTTTACAAAATCATGTTTGTTTCTAGATGACTAATTTTTTTTTTATTTTGTATATTTTTTCCAAAAACCGTCGCTACATTTGAGATAAGTGATATTGGATGATAATTATACACGTGTTTTTGAGGGCCTTTTTTTAAGAATAGGAAACTATTGGTACCTTCTAAAATCAAAATATGAGCGACTATAAACCAATGCTAAGCATTAACTAGTCAATAAGTTAAGTTAAGTTAAGTTAAGTGAATCTTAACTTTTAACTTGAATTTTTATATTCGATTTTTGTTAACTTAACTTATTTTTGGTTATATTAACTTTAAAATAACGAGTTACTTTTAATTAAAACGCAGTTAAGTTAATTTTGAAATAATTGATAAATTTTGATTTCATATTGCATCTATTGTCAAAATAATTTAATAAAAATAAAGTTGTTTTTGTCGTTTCTAATAATATTATTATATTAGAAGAATTATTTATTTCTCGAAAATATAAACAAAACAAGAATACCTATATATTAAATAATAATCTCTCCGTAATATAAATTGAGGAAAAAATTAGATTTCCTTCCAATTAACAATATGTAAGTACCTAGGAAGATACTAATTTGCAATGAGCAAATTTTATAGCATTTTGAAGAAAATAGTTGGACCTACCTACTTACTAATTAAACATTTTTATGAACCTATTGGCTATTTGTTGTTAATTTTATTAATAATTATTTTGTTTTAAATACATTGTATTATTTTCAATAATATTATGTTAATTTAAAAATTTAAAAATTTAAAAATTTAAAAATTCTTAAAAATAAAAAAAACAACAGTATTTCAAAAAAAAAAAAAAAAAAAAAATAGATACCTACTTAATTATATTTGTATATTTTAAATGTTATATTGACTCGTACAAAAAATTATTATTAACCTAAGTTAATAAGTTATTTATTTAATTTAACTTAATCGTACATATAGAATGAATTTTTTTTTTCAAAAAAAAAAAAAATATAGTAAAATTAATAAATTCCTCGCTCCATTCAAAATCTAAAATACAATTACCTATCTATATTCAGATATTCTATAGAAGGGGAATATCATTTTCATGTATTTTAATAACTATTATAGCCGGGCATCCCACTACAGGAGAGGCGAGGTTAGGCGAGGTTACACAAAATAAATTACTGCCCTTCACTCGCCCCCTCTGAAATTTGGTACAATTTTACATATTTTCATGATTCAAATGTTAATAAGTACCTACTTCCAATTTAATTGAAATTTACAATATGAAATTATAATAATAATTCAAATATGAAAATTATAAATACTTATATAATTATTTTTGCGATATGATAACATCCCGTATATTATTTAAACGTGTCAGTAGTTAGAAACCACAAATACTTATGTATACTAACTAGATAGCCGTAGTGGCATCATTTTAATTTTTGAAAAGAAGGGGCAAAGTTTTGACCAGCCCAAATAACTGAAAAAAAAAAACTGCTCGCTACGCTCGTCAACTTCTTCCCACGTACATTTTATCTCAGTAAAATTATTATCTTACATACTTTTATATTTATTGCTATAGGAGGCACAAATGGCGTAATTTTTCGAAAATATTGACAAAAAAACGAGGCGAGAGACTAAATAAATATGGTACCTACCTAGTCGATCAGGACCTAGAATAGAACAGATATATGGAAATTAAATAAAAGTATATTTTAATATTTATTTATAGAAACCACCACTAAAGAACATATCAAATAAATAGCTAGTGGTAAATGTAGGTACCTAAATATAGTATAGGTACATGAAATATTCAAGTATACCTACACAGCACAATGTAAACCGCTATTATAGCTCTCTGGTTTTAATTTGTTTTCTCAATATACTGATATTTGTGGAAATCATTAAATAAAATAACTAGTAATAGACTAGGTATTAATAGGTTCCTGTTATAAGTTCAAATTCTAACCATACTATTCATAGCGTCTGTCGATGTATATTAATATTATTATTTATTTTACGAGTACGCCGAACATGCATGTAATTACTATACGGCATATGCTGTAATAATAAAGTTACTTATTAGCAGGGAGTCAAAACGGGTTTGAACCCGGGGTGAGAACCCGTGTAACCCGCAAAATATTAAAACCGTGTTAAAGCCGAAACCCGTAACCCAGAAAATGTGAAACACGTTTTTTAAACCCGTACCCGGAACCCAGAAAAAATTTAAACCGTTTTTTGACCACGTATTCCTAACCCGGCAAAATGAAAACCGTGTTAAACCCGAAACCCGGCAAATACGGGAAACGTTTTTAAATGCGTAACCGAATTTTTTTTGAAAATTT
>JAIPRL010003989.1:0-41955 GCA_025469235.1 Pemphigus obesinymphae | reverse complement strand
TATATTATATATTATATATATATATATTATATATTATATATATATATATATATATATAGTAAAACGAGTAATGTTTGGTTATAGTTTGCCAGTTATTTATTTTAAACTAAACCAAATTATACTGACATGCTTTTATTTATTTATTATTATTATTATTGTTTTTTTTTTTTATTATTATTATACATATAATTGATCATATTGTTATTATTATAAGTGTATGTTTAAGACTGAATCATTTAGTAGATTTTTGATTAGATTCGTTTGTTTACATTGTTATTATACAGCTAATTATTATTATTTTATATTATTGACGTTTAATTATTTTTATTGGCTTGATATATTTTAAAGAAAATGTTGATATATGAGTTTTTTTGGAAATTAAAATGTCCATAAGTTTAAAACATCAAGTTATTATTGTGACCTAAAAACGCTTTGTTGTATATTATTATAATTATTGTCTTTTAGGGTGTGTCGATTGTTAATCAGTTTTTACAGAACTATATGTGCGTATGTATATGTATGTCGGGATAATAACCTATTATTATACACGTTTTTCTTTTTATTTATTTTATAAATAGTTATACTCACTACACACATCAAAAAAGTACACGAGCAGCATATATTGTTTATATTATCATTATAAATAATATATTGTAATGTGCTTTAAGAGAAAAAAAAATGTAATGTTTTGTTAGTATCTACATCATGTATTATTATGTATGTTATTTCTATTCTTTATTCATTATTAGTATGATAATAATATTTAATGTGCCATAATTTTATATGTTATTCAGTTGTTGGTAGTGATTTTGAGATAAAATTATAGTACAAACAAGGTTTTTTCAACTATATTATATAGAAATCCGGTGTTTTTAATCGTGTGTTATTTTAATATAACAAATATTACCTCTTAATGGCAAATTTTTTTCGCCACCATAAATTCTTACAAGGAAATAATATTCACATTTTCTAACAGTCAATATTTATTTTATTTATTAGTGTACAATCTCATATTACGACATTTCGTAAACTAAAACAAATATCTAGGAAACCACTTCGTACGTTGGGTAGTATATATGCGGATAAAGTTGGTCCATCATCCCTGCAGCCATCGGACAGGATAATGCATTATTATTATTTTAGACTCGAAAGCAATGATAAATCACGAGTGGTGTAATTGTTTATGAAAAATTAATAAATGATCTTTAAGTTCAAGCTATAGAATTAATTTGCTATGAAAAAAGCTAATTTTGAAATGGATTTTAAGTATGTATGTATGTGTGTGTGTATAAACCCACTACCCGGCTTTTTTTCCTCAGGTAAAGGTTAGTGGTTAGTGGTTACCCCATATTTTGCTTAACGACCCTATCTATAGGTACCTATTAGAGGGGTAGGGGAGAATTTTGAATACGCCAAACGTATTGTTTACCGTACCTATGGATAGGGGCTATAAGCAAAATAGGGAGTAGCCGAAACCGCGAGGCGCTTGGTTCACTTCCACTCGTGTTATGAGCAATCTAAAATTCGGGTTTGGACTACCTAAAAAAGTGGCTTTTAATATGTTATATACCTTTCTGAACAACACATTTTGCCAACGGTCCGAACTGTTTCTGGCTGTTATTGAATGCACCACAGCGATATAAAAAATTTTGACTAACTAAAGAAAAAATTATTCGCGAATAAAAATTTATTTGTAAATAATAAATAAATTATTCGCCAATAAGCTGTTTGAACAATTAAAGAAAATAAAACGGCATGATCGGTATTCGATAATATAGTTCGTATAGTCATTATACTTGTAGTTACTTATAATTAAATGAATAAATAAAAAACAAACAAATGAAATTTACGTGTATTTAAATACACGGGAAATCAAGACCATTAGTAAAGATTTATACGTAGGTATACATACTCGTAAGTATAAACACCACTTGAAAGGTAGTTTATCTTTACGCTTAAGAAAACTTCTAGGAAAATCGAAAAATTTTAGTCATATTACAAGTAAAATGTTATATGTTCGAAATAATAATTTTTAATATTATTAAAATAAAATAAAAAAATAACCCTTAATCTTTAAATAGGAAATTAAAAAACAATCAGTTTCCATAACTAATATTTATTTGTTGTTTTGTTATTTTCTTGGCATTTATACAAAACTGCATACTGCACACACTAGGTATATAAATGGTAGTTTTTCTTTACGTTTAAGAAAATTACTGAGAAAATCAAAATATAACCTTTCGAAAGTACTAACTAGAACCAGTTTTCTATCGTTAACATATAAACGCTAAAACTCCTACTCCACTCCTTCTAGTTGGAAAGATGCTCACAGAAAATAAAATAAATCTTATTATGAAATCAATACACAGCTTTCTTGCTATGCGTATGTTACGAACGTGCAAGTTCTAAAAGATTATACACTCAAACTAACACGTAGAATCTAAAATATTAATGTTTAATTTTAAAACCGTGATAGTGTTCACAGAAATATTAAATAGTGAATAATCACAAAACTTAAAAGATGAAATAACATATTTTAAAATGCATTATATATACTACTACAGTACTACCCTATATTGTTATTCTATTATTAATGTCTAAATTAATTAAATATTTTACAAAGATGTTCATTGTTATATGATGTAAAATCATACGATTTTTAGTTTAAAAGTATTTTAATTAATTTAAAAATAAAAAAGAATTTAGGAAGGACGGAGATCGTATTAAAGTAAACAAAATATATAAGTAAAATAACAAGATGTGTCGTAATTAGTGATTGATAAATTTTTTTTTTTTATCAGTTTTATAAGTTTTTGAGTAGGTCAATTTTTAGAGGAAAGTATTAAGTCGATTTCAATGAGATATGAGATCAAGTGTTAGTTTATTATATCATAGAGACTAATAGGATTCTGTTTAAAAAAAAAAAAACATGAAAGTTTGCACATTACTGAATATATACCATTAGTTTATAGCATTAGTCTAAATGTTCATTTGAAACGTATATATATTCTGAAATAGTTTCAAAATGTCAGTAATTGCTGATTAAACATATGATAAACTAAAATATTACTAATCATTGTGTCTTAAAATATAAAAAAGTGATATCTACTTAAAAAAAAACATTAAAAATTGGAGGATAATCGAGGATAGCGACCGCATCGTATATCACAGTTCGAGATATATCGTTTGAATGACTCACGGGGAATAGGGAGCCACGATAGAACATTCTTCGAATCTGACCAAGCAAATTTATCTACAATTATCATATACGCATTCACAATTTTCGTAATTTCACATATAACAAGCGCGAGTTAGTGTCGGCTTCGAGCTTTCGTCCTAAACTTTAAAATCGTTTTGTGGCCTCACCACAAACATCGAATCTCTGATAGGAATAAACGAAATGGTAACGGCACAGCATATCGATCAGATGTAATTCCAGTACTGTCGTTACAGAAAACCGGTTCACATCGCCCACACCCTCGGTAAATTGTGAGAGGAAAACATCGGGTTACTCGACAGGCGAAAATCGATCGATACAAGTTGCTCTACCGACGTGGTAACACAGACCCAAACGTAGAAATCTGTTTACCATCTAAAATGGACATGAATAAGTGAAATGTCAAAGCCAAATGAAAATACCTATTTTTTTTTTTTTTTTTTATCACATGTGAATGTAATTGTTCTACGAGACATATATGACATTGGTTGTGGAACGGAGTACCTAAGCTTTATACGATAAAATTGATTCCTCTGAAAATCAAGGTTAGATAATATGGTAGTGTACACGCTCTTTGATGTTCAACACAGGCACCACTGATAATCTGTAACCCAGTATACCGCTCAAATTTCAAAATATGTTTGACCATTATATGTTAGACAAACATTCTTACTATTTGACAAGTGATATTTATATTTATATTTTATTATGTAATTTATAATTTAATTATGTTTATTGTTCATGATTTCAATTTATTTTATCAATATCTTATACATGTACAATGTCAAATACATTTTTGTTACCGTGACCACAATCACATACAACCAATGTGGTAACGAGTGGTAACCTATGCTCTTCAGTCAGAGAATTGAACAATACGGTGGCCCATCCATTCCTTTATTATCTATGCCGGTGATCTATTTTCATTAAAAAAATAATCGTTAAAATACGATTTGATATCGTTGGAATTTCAAGCTCACAAAGTCTACATTACAAAGGACAATCTCTTGGTGGTCTATTGGAACAAAATACTTTATAAATAATTATTGTCTACATTGACATGGATATATATTATTCAAACACCAAATACGATAATGCGAAGGCAACTTTAAAAATTCGAAAAGAAAAGAAAATACCACTCCTTACATTGCATTATATTACCTGTTCTCTAATAGATTTTCCATTACATTTTTAATAAATTTATAATGTAAACTTTGTAGAAAAAACAAGTAGTATAGGTACTGACGATATCAAATCATTTTTTAAGAATTTTTTTTTAATGAAAATAATTATTGGTTAGAATAATGCACTAGTTTTTTTTTTAGCTGGTGGACTTGTATTTTTGAGGATTTATTTTGGCAGATATGTTCACAATATATTATAATAATTACTATAATATTACAAAAAAAAAAAAAAACGATGTTTACATTTTATAATTGACAAGGACACCATAACTATAAATGTAGGCTACATGAGATTATAAATATTATTATTTTATGAAAATACCTATCCTCCTCTCTCCACGACAAATTAAAATATAATTGATTCTTAGTTTTCAAATGATTATAAATATCGGAAAACATCTTCATGGCTTTATTCGAAATTGTGACATTAATTATTATGCAATTACTAACCATTTAAAAAGTGTATTGGAATGAATTAAGATATGTCCGAAGAAAAAATATAACATTATATGGATAGAAAGAAAGATAAATCTTCAATATAAAAATATTAAGTTTATATGTGTATAGTATACAATTCTATAGCTACATCTGTATTTTGTTTATTTTTTTAAATTGTCATGACTTGTTACCTACCTACTCGTATTCATTATACTTTCATATATAATAATGTTTTTTATTTTTTATATTTCTTCTTTTAGTTTTTTGTGTTAATTATTTTGTAAATTAAAATAATGGATGATCTTGAATACCTCGGAGAAATCGAAGTACCCCCAGAAAAAATCAAAAGTCAACTTATGATTAATGTAATTGAGGGGAGACATTATTATAAAAGCAATATAGACACATATGCCGTAGTAGAAATTCCGTCTTATTTCAAAAGTAAAACTGCGACTAGAAAATCAACAACTTCGCCTTCATATTTTAAAGTAACACTTGATTATATTTTAATTATAATATAGGAATTTATTTATTTAATTGCCTAATAAAATATTTTAGAAATTTATAATCGATCTTCCGTCATTATTATTAAATAATTTACTGAAAATACAAGTAATTATTACAGTATGTCACTGCTTATTTGTATTTATTTTGAAATATTTATATTACATTATATACCATTTTAAAGGTGTATGAATCGCATATTTATAGAAAAAAGGTACTTGGTAGTGTTGTTTTAGAGATATCTACAATTTGGTCAGAACCAGGTAATCAAAAATCAGTTTTTCTTTAAGATATTATTATACATTATTATATACAAATATACAATAATAGTAATAATAATAATAATAATAATAATAATAATAATAATAACCAAATAACCAAGGCTGAATATTAAAGAATTAAAAAATTCAAGTTAATTTAACTTTAATTATGTATAATAACTATAGTAAGCACCTATTTATTTTAGATTTTGAGCGGAACGAGGATATACATATTATCCGACGAGTGAAATATTTCCAACCCCTACTTGCAACTTTTCGGTTTCTAGATATAGGTTTAGTACCTATCTTATATCGCCGTTGTGTCCGTCCGATTTTATTCGTTCTATATTCGACCTATATTATACGTTCGTCTTTACAAAATTTGTTGCTGTGGTTACCAAAATGTCCAACTTTTATTCGTTTATTTTGTTAGTTTTAGGGTTCTATATACTAAAGTATAGTAGGTTAAACAAATTGTTTATGAAATTATATTTGTTTTTTTTTAGTTTCTTATTTTTATTCCTGCTAAGTTAAATATTGTTTACCATAAACAATGTTTAAAATTATTAGTCTTAAATAAAGTTCAATATCTATTTTCATTTACATATTTAAATTAATTTCAACTTTTTGCCCAAGTTAGGTTTTTTTCCCTTTAAAATTTGTAACTTTAACTTAATGAGTGTTAAAGATATTTAATATTAACTTGTTTAATCTAAATAAAAATAGTAGAATGAATAATATGTCAAAGTATGTTAGTACCAAATTAAATGCTAAAATGTAAAAATTCGATTTACTTGCGATTCGTGTTCTTATAATTACCTACAAAAACGTTTTTTTCCTACACAAAATTTCGTTAATAAATACTGCTTGTTCTTAAATTCTTTGTTTATAGATAGCATCGGGTTTTCCTGATTTTTTTAAAAACAATTCTGATATTTGGAACGTTTGATACGTTTACTTATTTAATATAAATATTTTTAATAAAAATATCAGTGCCTATAGATTTATAATACTTATCAGCGTTATTTATTCTTTTATCCTACCTATATTTATTATAAAAAATAAGATTCATAAACTTTACTACATCTATCAAAAAACTTGACTACTAACAATTAAATAATAACTCTATATTAAATAATAGATCAAATATTGGATCATAAATTAGTGATTAATAATGTTCAATATGCAATATTATGTGGGTATATATAATATTAATTATATGTTTTTTTTTAAATTTAATTTTTAAGTAATAAGTAAATACATAATATGTTTATTGATATGTATAACTTCTAATAATAATTATATTGATTTTTAATAGATAAAATGTTTCATAATAAATGGTTGATTTTGATCAATCGTGAAAAGAACAGCATGGGTATTAAAGGATATTTAAAATGTGATTTAATTATGTTTTATGAGAATGAATCTTTTGTTAATATAAGTCTATCTAAACCACACGATTCTACGGTTGAAGCTGTCGATATCGATGAAAAGTACAATATTTGTATTTATATAATATATCTATTAATATATAATGTGTAATACACTAATACATATATTAAATATTGTATTATATATCAATATTATACATAACGAAAAATAAAAAATAAAAAAATATAAATATATAAACGACATTTTAGTAATTTATTGATTCCGAGTGGATTTAAAATGGGAACAACTCACTTAGCCAAGTACTCTATTAGATTATACAAAGGCGAAATGATTCATTACTTGTCTGGTAAAGGTACCAAATGGTTGTCGGTCGATTTTGGAGAGGCACCTGAAGTATGTATTTATTTATTTAGAAAAATAATAAAATTAAGACTAAAAATAATAATTTATTAAATTAATGTTAACTCGATACAGTCAAGTATTCTACTGAACATAAGCAAAACGGAATTCAGCTGGAATAAAGAATATTCAACGATAAATTTGTATCCTCCGTTATGTCCTACGATAGTAATTAAATTTACTTTATCTGGAATGATCGTAGCCAGTAGAACGTTATCCATGCACGATTTTATCGGAAGAGGTTATAATATAATAATGACACACTGAATATTCAACTGTGAAATTTTAATTGAGCGTCTATTAATTTCCGCCCAATTAAATAATAATAGATGGACTCCCGCGTTTTGGTCCAGCTTTCTTACATTTTAGTTCATCGGAAAATCAACAATATTTCGGCAGGATATTGATATCTGTTAAAACAGAATTAGTGCCCGCCGAGGCTGAAAATATCAAAATATTGAGTATTGAAAATATACTTTCAATTCCTGACGAGGTAATAAGGTGATATAATGTAACTCTAGTATTATTTATTTTTAATTACATTGGGACTTAACAGAAATTCTAATTATCAAATTACCATTATAATAATATTACAAGAAGTCATATTTTAGATTCTGAGCGTAGCAAGGAATGCGTTGATTATACGATTATACAATAAGTAAATTAAGGTTTTTCGAATATAGAGATTTTTATTAGACAACTCGTTCTACTTGGTACTTTATAAAGGTCATTTTTCGATTTTTCCAGTAGTTCTCTCAACCATAAAGGAAAACTACCGAAAATGACGGAAAATTAAATTGTTATAAATTGTAAAATGATAATGCTAGAAATTTTAAATTTACATTAATTACTTACTACAGTACTATTACTATTTTATTTTTATTTTATTTTAAGGTATTCCCCCTTGTGTTCCTTAATTTTCAATTTTTAAAATCATTTTGGGCTTACTCCAAAAAAGTAAATCACAAATATTATATAATAATTTTTAAATAGAACAAAATTGTCTATAACTTCGTTTCTTAACACTTTTTTTATACGTTTAATAGTTTATAACATATAATTATTTTAATGTAGACAATTGCAATATAATTATTCAATTATATATTCATGTCGTAATAACGACGTTTATTTTGAACGTGATAAGTTTATAATTCATTTTGTCTTACCGTGTATGTATATAGCATTTAATTTAAGAGATCAATTTTATATTACTCAAGTCCAGTGGTTAAAATGGAAAATAACTGCAGAGGGGACTAAAGCTAATACGAAAAAAGCGTCCCTTGTACCGTTAAACCTTATTTAATTTTGCTTTAAAATTTCTTGGACACTAAATATTTTAAATAAGAACAGTAAAAAATCAAATTGTCATTAAAAAAAAAAAAAAACCGTAACTATTAGTTATTACAAACACACAATGTATTTTTGGCTTTCACTGCAGAAATAGTTTTTTTGCAAAGAATTTATAACTAAATACCATTTATTAAATTTGTTTTATTAAATTTTTTAATATTATGTACAAAAAATTCTATCTTGAGTTTCAAATAACAATTTAGATCTATAGAAGGTACTATACTCTAGCATTCATAATATATAACATTATAAGTATAAAATTATATGAAAAACAAATCAAATTCAGTCTTAAAAGGGCGCCGACAATTTTTCAATGAAAAACTTGCTATAGCATTTAATATTTTTATCAACTTACAAACATGTTAGAAATGCAAATCAAAAAACAAATTATAGCTAATAACATTATCTAAGGACTGATGGAGCTGATTTAAGATATATGTATTTTTACATATTTTATGAGCTGTTAAAATATTAATTTTTTGATTTTTATAACAACTCATGAAACGAGTGAAAATGTATGTATCAAAAATCGGCTCAGTCAATCGCTAGGAAATTTTATTCTTTATAATTTATCTTTTATTTTATCTCTCTACAATATTTTTAAGTTGATAAAAATAAAAAAATGAGTAAACATATTTTTTTTTAACAAATATCATGATTATACAACAATTAAAAATTATATTGATACAAGACTATTTTAAAAAGTACTCTAAAAATATATTCATACATTTTTAAACTGATGGATTTTAATTTCTTTTTAAATTTCATAAATATTACCTATACAAAACCCTTTAAAAATCAGTTGTGTGGCGTCCTCTTAATAAATATACCTTAACACCTAATTTTTGGTATATATATATAGATAAAATATACAACGTATCATTTTAAAATATACTAAATAATATTATGAAACTAATAAAATTATACGAGTAATAATAAAAAAAAAAATTAATCTGCATTAAAATAGACCTATTTTCGTCAGTACGGTCATGTTATAAAACCGTGGTACATCATTCATCACCATTTTTGCGTTACCTATGTACACCAAATATATTTATTTATTATTATTTTTACTTTAATTGTATTTACGTGTAATTTTTATGATTAAAATTATTTTGCCTAAAGGGGACGCTAAATTTAAGCTACCCAAAGAAGGGGGACCCCGTCTCCCTCCGTCCCCTCTCAATATGTAATCACTGCCCAAGTCTCCAACAAAAGTCTAGTGACTTACGGATAGTATACTTATAGTAGTGTCTTGTTTTGCATATCATGTGTTTAGTTCTGTGTTCGTGTATATTGAACTTATTTTTAAAATTTTTAATGTAGGTATTTATATTAACTCTACTATATCTTTGATACTTTTGGAAATTCTCTGGTCCGTGGCATACGACGTCATAGATAACAAACAGTTATCTGTCGACTGTCACCAAAAAAAAAAAAAAAAAAAACTGCCATTCTTAGTTTTCGGATGGGTGACCAGCTGCCGTGTCTATGCACTGGTATGATGTTACGCTATATGGTCACACCTAGAGGTCTATATGTATATATCATCATCATATAATTGGATTGTCGGAATCGTTAAAATATTATTATAATATCTACACGCGGACATTTAAATTACGAATAAAAGAAATTCACTGCTCGAAAATTAAATAATCAAATTTGTGGTACGATGGATGCACATCTTTATAATGAGGTATTTCTTAAGTGTAATTTTGTTCGTGGAAATTACATGACAATGAAAGAACACCTGTTTTATTTAAATTGGGATTTTCTTTATAATGAACATCTTGATCTGTCTTCAATATTAAATATGTTTTAGGTTATTATATTATATTATGATGTAATCGTAATACATTTGTACCGAAATACTCAGCCATTACTAAATACATTCACCATGTGATACAGTAAAAACACAATAAGATTGATTTCTCTAAAAAAATGGCAACATATGTAGTTCAAATCTTTGGACCTTTCAATGTACAATGAATTTTCTAAAACCCGAGATAAATGTAAATTGAGGTACATAAATAATCTTAAAAAAAAACAATGATATCCCTCCCAATTAAATCCCAAATTGCTGATCTATTTAAAGATCATTTTAGTTCAGTCCACACACATTATAATTTAACTACCCCCCTTTAACTACTTAACTAATATTCTTAGAAAATTGACCTATTCAAAACATCCGTTCTTGTACGTGATGTTTTCTTTGCTCTTAAGGAAATCAATCTTAATTCTTGTCCTGGTCCAAATTATCTCCCAGAAATTCTTTCAAAATCCTGGAAATATTTATTAATCATTCCTATTATAATGCTTTTGAATTGCTATTTATTAAACTCTTTTATAATATTTCCTGATATATGAAAACATATTTTCCACTCAATTTTTAAATATGGCTCAATATATCTCATAAATAACTAGGTACTACTTTTAACTAACTAATTGTTTATAAATTCGCTACTTTACCAATATTACTGGAAAAACTAATGTAACCTAGTTTATCAATTTCATTACAAAATCAACATGTATTTAGATCTGGTATGTCTATTGAAACTAATCTATAATTCTTTTATTCTAATTTCATTCATTTTGTTGAATCAGGTCTTCAAGGTTGATACAATTTATACTGATTTTAATAAAGACTACATTTTAATACTAATATTACAAAATATTCTATTGGATCTACTCAAATTTAAGATTAAATTATTTTATGTCCCATAGAAAACTTACTGATACCACTTTCATCTAAAAACTCATCAATGGTCATATTTCATGTCTCTCACTCCTTCAACTTATTTCTTTTCATATTCTTCCATCAAACTTACACCTATATCCAACTTTCCACGAACAAACTCATCGTATAAACTAAGGTTAAATAACCTTTTAGATAGAATGTTTAGGAAATCTAATGACATCAATAGTTTTGACTATTTTTATTCCAAACAGTTTACGAGTCTAAGATGTATTTTTTTAAATATATTATACATTTTTCTTTGTATACAGTTTATATTTATTTTAAATACGCACATCACTTATTTCATTCCATTAAACCGATTCAAGAAAATTAAATTTAAGTTTCCTACTATTGATACTTCAATTCTAAAATAAATTTTAAGTTTAATGTTTTAATTGTATGAGCACAAATGGGAATATTTTAGTTTTATAGACACATATCATCGTGTCACAAAAATAAACAAGTTGTCTAGATGATGATAGAAAATTAGTTCATTGAAATTTTGTCTTTGGACAATATAGTGTTTCATTATTTAATATTTGAAATTTGAAATCAGAGATAAATCCTTGCTTTGGAAAAAACAATTATGTACAAAATACAATATGATATTATTAAAAAAATTAAAGTATATATATTTAAGTCGGTAACTATATTCTTATTGTTATTAAATGCCAAGCCTTACCATAGGTCGATAACTATGATATATTTTGTATTTGTTATTTTCTAATTTCTAATAATTATTGGTTAAGATTAATAATATTTCGTCATACTAAAGAAAACTACTGGGAAAATCGGAAAATAACTTTTTAAAAGTAGATACTAACTCAAATTTCTATCATAAAGGGTCTTTGTATATAAACTCCTGCTCGATTCATTTTACCTCAAAAAATATATACACTGATAAAAAAAAATTGGGGTGATCATTTCATACGTCGGTAGAATATAGGGGTGGAACTTTGTCCATCATCCCTTCGGTTCTTGGACAGGATAATGTAATATAATTATTTTAGATTTGAAAGAAATGATAATTCGATAATATAATGATTTTTTTTTTGAAGAGGGAAATAAAAAAATAATTTCTGAAATGTACCAACTAGATATACATATAATGTATTAACTATTTTCTATACTATAGTATACGAGATCTCTTTGAGTCTACTTAATATAGTTAAGAAAACGTCACTAGTATGAGTTGGTCCATAGGAACCTATATTCAAATGAATATTATATAATATTTATATTTTGACGTCATCGTATAATTATTAGAATAATAATTTTTTTTTTTTTAGTATAACTGTAAGGTTCATTTACATGGCTTAATGCATATTGCATGTGTGTAAATACGTTATTGATTTCTAGATAACAGATTTTGAACATTTTATGGGTTAATAATCAGATATTATTTCGACGCGGTAGGTATAATAAAATACTGTATTTTGTATAACCGAATAGAAGGAAAAAAATCGATTTTATTCTTTTTTTTAATTAGAATTAATTTGCTATGAAAAAAATTTTTTTTGAATAGTATTTTAATTATAATATAATAGCTGTCATCATATTTGGCTTCGCCCGGGATTTTAATTTATTCTCTTTAAATGCAATATATCAATATAATATTAATTCTATTAGTATTACATTTATATATTTTAATTTATTATTATTTTTGGCGTTAAATAAAATTTGAAACCTACCCCTTTCCCTCGAATAAAAATAGGTATGCATACTGCACTGTTTCAGTATTTTGTTATTTTTTCCTTGCATTTGTACAAAACTGCATTCTCACATACGAATTATTTATATACACCGTAAGGTAGTTTTTCTTCAAGATTAAGAAAAGAACCTACTGGAAAAATCAAAAAATGATCTCTCAAAAGTACTAATATTCCAACTCAACTCCTTCTGGTCATTGTAATCATTGTAATATCAATAGTTTCTCGCTTACACTCAGAATCCAAAATACATCATTATAAAAACAATACCTATATTTAATGCTTATAATCTAAAATATCGAGAAAAACAATTTATATATATGAAATTATTCTCTTATTTTTATATTAAGTCACAACTACAATGACCTCAGAATAATTTGCAATTTGAACATGAAATATACAATGGAGTTGATATATTTAGGAAGTTATAACAATTATTTACAATTGTCAAATTTTTTATGTTTATGTACATTGTACATTATTTTATTATTTTATTCTTCTATTTATTTTTACATAAAATATAAAAGATATACTAATTACATTTTTACAGTATCTACCGACTACCTATACTAAAATATATCAAATTCATGAATAAACACATTTTATTTTCATTAACATTATCTAATTTATGTTTTCAGAACAAATTCATGTTTTATATTATTTTTTATTATTTTAATACCGACGTAGGTACTTACTTTTATACTCATGTACAAAAAATCTTAATTTTTTTATATTTTTGGATTTGATATAATCAAATATATATTACTGAACCAAATATATTTTAATGAACCAAATATATCTTACTGAAATAAATACATATTTTCTTATTTAAAAAAAAACCTATAAAATTTGTTAAAATATGTATTTTATTTGTATTTTTGTATTGTTATAACTGACAACACATTTTTATTTTTATACTTACTTATCAATTTTTTTTAAACACTAAATTATAATATGCATTTTAAATTAGTTCCAATTATCCTTTTTTTATATAATAATAGGTAGTCAACTGAAAAATAATTAATAATAATTTGTTCTTCGAAATTATAGTTTCTAATAAAATTTTATTTAATAAGATCTACATTTTATTATTTATTTTTTAAACACATTTTAGGATCTAATGTATTTTAAAATAATAATTTTCGGAATAATATTTTGTGTTAAACGAGTACATGAAAAACTTATCAAATCAAAAAATATGGCAATATCAATAGATTATGGTGAATATAATTTTGCCTCGGAGTATGGAAAAAATATAGGTGAGAAATATTGCAATTAAATACAATTGAATACTATATTTTTTTCTTATAATAAAACATATATTAAGGTTACATATAATTCTTTCAGTGTATAAACTATAATTACTTGAAAGTAGAAGCGAAGGATTTTTTTTTTTTTTTTTAATAAGCTTATTATATTTTGTACATTACAATGTTAATATTAGGTAATATTGTAACTATTCAAAAATATTATATATTTTGTATTAAAAATAAATTAATAGTTTTCAGTTTTTTCATTTTAGATTTTCAGTGTAGCGAGGGAGCTATTGATTTATGATATTTGATTTTTTTCTATGAACAATTTTTTAATCAGAAGAAGTTGAATAAGAGATTCGGTGTTTATATATATATTATATATGTTAACGACAGCAATTTCGTTTTAATTGGTACTTTAGAAAAGTTATTTTTTTTTCAATAGTTTACTAAGCTTGAAGAAAAAATACTTTATGCGATGTATAAGAATATGTATGCCAGAATGCAGTTTTGTATAAATGCAAGGAAAATAAAAAAATACTTACACATTATATATATATATACTTATACGGTGTATCTATTTATTTATATTTGAGTGGGAAAGAGGCAAGTGAGTTTCAATTTTTATTTAACGCCAAAAATAATAATAAACTAAAATATATAAATATAATATTCATACATTTATGTTGTTGCATTATTGACTCCTCGTTAGTCGTGCAATATTCTGTAACACCAGTAGTTGCATGGGGTACACTTGTACTTCACTGCAAATTTTGTTCAATAGTCTATCAATTTTACATTATTTATTATACTAAGCACGCCATTATATTACAAAAAAAGTAAAGAATATTTTTAATTTTTTTAGACAAAAATACTATTGATTCTTTTTTAAACCAATCTCATATAAAAAATGTATTGAAAATACATTTAGAATCAATTTTTATTTTGAATTCTATTTTTAATCAAATTAAAAAAACAACTTCGTTTGTATAATTATAATTATAGATATCTATTAAAGCATGAATAAACAAAAAAAATTTAATTGCATTTTTTTTTTGTATAAACACAATCGTCTACATAAAAATGTATAACATGAATACCGCACGGGGTACATATGTATTTCAAATAACATTAGGCATACCTATTACGAGAGGTAAACGAAAGTTGGACTATCATTAATAATTATTTGTAATATAAAATTTAGCTAAAAAAAACGCTGGGATACGTAATATGTACCTCACGCGACTAATGGCAAAGGTGAAAGGGGAATAGAAATTAAAATTCCTGGTAAAGTCGGGTATTTTATAGTAAATTATATTTAAAATACATTTCAAATAGATGTTTTTTAATAGAAAATTAATTCTAAAGTTTGTTTTTAAATAGATAATTTTTTAATCCGTCTCCTCCCCCCCCCCAAAAAAAAACAAATAAAATAAAAAATAAAATTACACCCCTCAGAATCATATATATATATATATATATTTATCGAATGCAATGCTTTCAAATCTCAAATGATAATTAAAACATTATTCTATCAGAGGACTGAAAGGACGATGGACCAACTTATTCCCCCTATATCCTACCCGTTGTGCAAAGTACTTCTCTGTTTTTTTTTAAATTTCTATTATTCTATTTTATGAGTAATATTTTTTATAGCTTTTCAAGTACTTTTCATTAGAAACAAATTTATATTGAAATATTTAAAAATATAAATGTTCGCTTAGTTATCTAAAGTTTACATCTAAACAGTAATAAATATAACAAATAAAAATTTTGCTGTTCACATTTGAAATTCTATAATATAGATGTATACAATGATTATAATATACTCTATTTCTTGACTGAGTACATTTAGTTTGAATAGATTTTTTCCTAGGTAGGTACCTGACTAGTTAATGTGAGCACTAAGAACTAGCACCTATAGTCTTCAATCATGATTCAACGGTTAACAGTTAACATAGAAAATATTTATATTTCAAGAAATGAATTACCTAATTTCCTATATATATATATATTTTTTTTTAAATATTGTTTAATAATAAATTTGTTTCCTAATAAAATGTAGTATTAAAAAGCTACAAAGAACATTATTAAACAGAATAATATAAATTAAAAACGAAAACTATTTTTTTTTTCAATATAAAATCATATTTACCTATTTACTTAACCAAAAGATATGGTATATTATAAATTATAATCATTATAATCATTGCACATATTATATTGAAATTATAAATATTAGTAGTAACATTTTTATTTGTTATATTCATTTAAATTTAAAATCTGTTTAGAATTAATCAACACACAAACACCAGAATACGAAGTAGTCAATGTAGAAAAAGATTTTTATAAATTATCAATCGAAGAAGATACAAAACCATGTCTATTTCTGGTGACAAAATTAACAAGTTTTGAATATTATGCCATGTTCGCTATGAATTTACTTTCTATGACTATTTATAATATGGTAATATATTATTTTAATACGTGATTTTTGCTTTAAATACACGATAAATATTACATTTGCGTTTGAATAGGAAACGTGCATTCTTAACACTCTTGAGAATATCAACTCTTCACGGTCTCGTGTCAACAAAACAGAAATTGTTCGTGAAATGTTAATTAAATTGTATTCAAACTACCAACGATTTCATAATTTATACGATGAAAACCCTAATTTGCAAAAACATATTCGTACGTCATGTATGAATACTATGGTATATTTATAGATGATTTATTTATTAAATACCGTTTTATAGTCCTTTTCCATAATACTCGCAGTATAGGTAATATTGTCATTAGCAGTGATCGTAGGTCGACATGGTTTTAAATAAGTGGAAAAATATGGATATATTACTCAGGATCGTTATTAGAAGTTTACTGTTTAGAGTCCTCCTGCATGAAATTACAAATGTGGGCTTTTAAAATACTCGAGCAAAAAAAAATTCATTCCATAAAGTTAATAATAATCAGTTAAAAATAAAATAATAAAGTAATAAAAGAAGTAGTAGGTATATTTATATACAAATAAATTATGAAAACAGCCCGTCCGTCCGTTCGCTCTATTGATACGTTGTTATAATTACAAGGGATATTGTTGATTTGACAATCGATTGTTCTTACATTTTATTATTCATATAGAGTGATATAAGTCAGGAAATACATAAGTATAGTAGGTTAAACAAATTGTTTATAAAATTACAATTTATTATTTAAATTCGTTTAGAAACCGGAAATGTAATACGTTTGCAGAGTGGGCTTTCCGAGTTCTAATATTATATTATATAAAAAAATATAATCAAATTTACCGAGTGTAATTTATTCAATTTTGAATTTAATATCATAATTTAACCATAAAAACTATTTTTTAAAAATTCAACCTACACAAATCCTGTGCCAAAAAAAAATAGTAGTTGTCATTTAAAAAAGTTCTGTTTTCTTTTGCACGGGCAAGAAAAAATATTTTAAAATAATAATAGGTACTTCTATTTTATCCTCTATCCAAAGAAAAAACCAGATCGGATTGAAATTATCGGTCAAAAGTGTTCGTGTTATCTTTATCGATGAACACACACTCCTATAACTACTATCTAATTACAATCATCTTTACATAATAGTATAATATAAAATATATCATATAAGTAATATTATTATAGTATTAAAGTTTCAAATAGGTATATTTTAGGAAAAAATAAGTGGGGAAATGAAATATTTCAATAAAAAAAAAAGTTGAAGGATTTTCAATCCCTTTCGTAATCTCCTCCTCCGAACACTGAAAATATTATGAAGTATACCTATAATATAGGTAGTACCTAAAATTATATTTCTTTATTATTTTATTGAATACCTACGCAGAAATGTTTATCATTACAGAGGTCATTCTACAAATGTTGTTCGGAAGAAATTAAAATAATGTCGGCCCTAACTTATAACGAATCAGATGTATTAACTTCGGTGTACAAAATTCAACATATATTAAGACAATTATTTATACAGCATAAAAATAATGTAATATATTTTTAAACATTTTTATATATAAATTATTATAGTAACACTGAACATTAATATAAAATATAGAGAGAAAAGGGCGGAACGAATTGTAGAACAAAAATAATATGTGATAAATAATGCATACGAATATTCGTTTTATTAATATTTTATACATATAATTTAAATATAAAAGTTTGTATTTTCAGTAAAATACCTACAGGTGTGGCAATATTTTATTTATGATTCTAGTATTTTCAGTTAATTATTTTGAAAAATATTATATTATTTAACATTTTTAAAGTGTTCAAGATTTAGAGATCACTATTGTCATCATAATAGAACCTGATTTTTATTATCGATGAGACCAAAGTCTCTTTAGTTTAGCGTTTATTATTGATTTTACAAGAATATTAATTACAAAAGATACTTTTCCCGTCATTAAAGTGCACCCGAATTTCCATAAGACCATAAGAACCAAAGCTTTGAGAATAAATTTTTTTTTTTTAATAGTGTCAATACTTTTAAAATATTCAAATTTAAAAATAAAGTCTTCTCATTGTGTATTCTTTGAGTAAAAAATGAGTCAATACATGGTACACATTGAGAAATTTATATTTTTTTTTATGAAATTTATTGTTTAATCACTTAATTAATTATTATAACCATAACATTTAAAAAATTAAAAAATCATGTAAAAAAGAAATAAGAGTAGATATGTTACGAGTAGAGTACGAAAATGGGTAGTGTACACATTACCCGGGTAATGTACACCTTATCCGTATGAACAGTATAATGTATACATTATCCAGTGTGCTGTGAATAAAGTATGAAGTAGAAAAAACCAAATAATTTTAATCAGAATAAAAAAATTATTTATTAAGTAAATTAGGTATTATTTAGATATTATCTTGTGCATGAACAAATGAAAAAAACTAAATCATATTAATCCGAAAAAAAATTATTTATTAAGTATTAAGTTATTATTTTATATATGAAAAAATTTGAAAAATTAAATAGGTAAAGTTATTTATTGGAACAGTTCAAATTCGGGTGGCATTTGGAATTGCAAAGTATCCCCCCAGATTTACATTTACATTTATTTGATAAACATTTACTTTTACACGTACATTTTTTAAAACCTTGACCACCGGAAATAGATTGTGCATAAGCTATTTGACGCAAAGATTTTTTTGTAGCCGACACTTCTAAAATATCTATTAATGGTTCAGAACATACAAAAAATTGATTTCTTGAATAAAGTCGAAGAAGAGTACCATTTTTATTTCCGAGTTCATAGTATTGATTATCGCTAATAGACATAATCGCAAAAAGTATATTCTGTGGATCACCTTTACTTCTGTCTATTTCTGGTAGTTTGACTCTAACTATATCGCCAACATTGCATGTTGGGAATTTGTTAATAGATCTGAATTTCATTTTTTCCGCTTGTTGTTCCAGCGACAATTTTGAATTTTTTCGCTTCTTTTCTATGGTGCGCTGAAACATTTTCAATACAAATAAATAAACATTCGTCTAAATATGACTTGTTGGTAATTATTACTTGTATTTTGCATAAATCACAAAGATACTTTTGTTCATTACCAAGAGTATAGCCACATGATTCACAGCAACGAGATACTATATTGTCCTGTTGAAAAAAAAATTAAATAAAAAATTCCTATGTGAAAAAGAATATTTACATCTTTATCGGAAACATGATTGTCTCTTTGGTCATAGTTACCTATCTTTTAAGTTACTACTTTCTGATATCTGATATCGAAAATATTAACTTGTCTTCTCCACCAATACTAATAACGTGTCGTATCTCTTTGAAAATCTGTATGATTTATTTGTTTTTTTCCCGGTTAATTTTACGTTTTTCATTTCGGATAATATGTCATAATATTTTGTTTCCGTTAAATACAGCGAATTCTCATTATTTTCAATAATTAATTTATTGAAACTCTTATAAAGTTTATCTTTTTGAGAACACATTTTAATAAAAAAAATAATACAACTTTAATAAGCCGAACAAGTGAACACGAAAACCTATCAGCACCGTGCTGAAGTTTAAAATTATACAATACGTATCAGTGCACACGTTTTATCAAAATACTATATGTCTACAAAGTACGATTGATATTTTATCGTATTTTATTACAAAAATAATATCTACCATTGATATTTAGTCGTATTTTATTTTATCAAAACACTTTATCCACTCAAAGGTAGATAATGTACAAATTACCCGGTTAATGTACAAAATAAACGTTTTACAAATAATATTTTTACTTTATCCAATAGACATGGGTAGTGTTCACATTACCCGGGTAATGTGAACATAACCTAATTTTCGTACTCTACCCGTAACATATAAATCTATATAAACTTGGATGAAAGAGAGGAAGCGCTTCTCCAATCAAATTTTTATTTTATTTTTACTTTATTGTAATAATATTTATAACTATAATTATAATTGTATATGTAATTATTCTCAATTAATAATAATTTTAAAATATCTCCTTTCCCGATGACCACCATTGTAGGCATTCCCTTATTTATATACATAAGGTAAAAAAATGTTTACATATTTAACATTACTACCTATTATTTTGTTTCATTTTGCACCATTTCAAAATGATATAAGAACATTTAATTTTGATAATGATGAAATTTAAAACTTTTTTTTTTGGTTTCAAAAACAAAATCTTTTCCATATATTTCCACCTTCGGCCATTTCCTAACAATTGATTCTTAGATCGCCGCCTTTACATCCCTTTTCACACAATCTTCCTATCTTAAATGAAATCTTCCTTGCAACTTAAAAGTATAAATATGTGAAGTAGGTACTTCGATAAAATATTGAAAATTTGAAGAATTGTATACTCAGATATTTATTAGTCTCTCATATAGGTATTCTAAAACTGAATTTTGATTATAATATTAAATTAATAGCGTGTATTTGAAATGTACATTTTATTTAATAGAAAATGATAATTGTTGATTATATGTATTTTAATATTTCATTAACAATTTTTAGTCATGTTATAGTGGTCCACCTAATATCTTCATTAATTTATGTAATGGTAAAAATATTGTATCAAGATGTCAGATTCAAACGAGGCACTTTTTATACTCTAATATTCCTGAATTGAATGGAAAATATTGTGGAAAAATGCATCCTTGGTTTTTCGTTAGTATAATATTATAACTAACACTAAAGTTATGAAATACCTACGTAATGTATTATTATTCCCAATTACATTTATTCAATGTCGTTTGATATAATATAAAAAAATAACTGTAAACGATATTAAACATAAATAATTTAATCAAAAATACACGATTAGTCAATAAAATAAGATATCACGTCAGTTATCGACTTAATTAATTAACCGAACGTGAATTACAGCAAGCGACTGAAGAAAGAGCTAATTTATTTGATGGAATAATAGAGGCAACATTTTGGGTAGGTCCATACGAGGACTTTAATTCGAGATTAAGTCAAGTTTCCGGACTTCTACTTGATAACTGTAATAATCAACCTTGCTTACAATATAAATACAAAATATACGATAAAACGGTAATTTTTTTATTATTAATTAATATATATTTATAATCTTTTCGGTACATTTTTTATTTATTTTGCAAACGTATACCTATAGTTATTACAATTTAAAGCACATTTAAGTCAAGCAACACTTACTGAACAATTTTACAAACAATTTGGAAACTTAAATTTAATGACACGAGTAATTTTTGACGGTCATTCAATGAAAACGGAAGTATGAGATATTCTGTAATATAATTTACATAACATATAACTTTCAAATGTATTTAAACTATTATCAATAAATACTAATATATTATTATATTTTTGAATTATTGTACATTATTTTAGATGGTTAACTCAAATGTATTGATATCTTGGAATGTGTCGATTTCGTTTAAACCAATTTTATTTACGAGGTATGGAGATACCAGTGAAATAACTCCGATTTATGCAGTTGTCAAATTATGTCATGTTACAAAAAAAAATGGAAAACTAATTGAAGTAAATGTATCACGAACACATATATTATATAAATTAACAATGAGGGTTTAATTTTGTAGAATGTTATCGCCTTTACTGTTCTTAACATGAATGAAATAGAAACTACTTCGCATATGACTTTAGACTGGTCAGATATCTTTGATAGATCGGAAAAAATTGGTAAAATATTTATTACTGCTGAAATCATAAAAGTGTCTGATGAATCAATGAATGAATCCATCGTACCATTATTAAAGAACGTCCAACCAAAGCTTCGTGATTATCAGTCAGTTTTTTAATAAAAATTATACATATATTTATGTTGGGTAGACTAACCTATATCTGTCAAAAATTTAATTTGATTACAGATTAATTGTACTATTTTGGGGATTGCGGGAATTGAAACCAAATTTATTAGAACCATTCGTCCGAATGTTTTGCTCTGGTGTGTACATTGACTCAGATGTAATTAAAAATGTAACAGCCTTCCCAAATTTTCCAAATATTATGAATATAAAATGTATACCAAGTATAGTAAGTAATACTTAAAATAATATTATTATGGTAACTGAAATTAAAAATATTAATCCAAATTATTTGAAAGGAATTACCTGAAGATTTTAATCACATACCTCCAATAAGTTTTCAACTTTTTTCTAAGCCTATGCTAAAAAGAAACTCGATTAAAGTCGGGATGTGTGCTTCTCAAGCCATAGATCAGTTTTTAGCTCCTGCGATATCGGAAACCGAATGGAATCGACTACAAAACGAAAGCCCAGTACATTCGGGTAATCTAAAAAAAAAATCGTTTTTGTTTAGTTTTGTATTTAATCACATGTGATAATAGTTGTGGAAATAAAAGAAGAAATAAAAGGAAAAGATCATAAAATAGAACAAACAAAAATAGAAGATAAAATCCCTTCAGATGTACATATAATTTGAATACAATTAAAATTTAGAAATTTGTATTTCATTTTAATGTTTTATTTTCAGATAACTTATAAGTTTAAATTCTACGTTTTAAATAACGCTATTTACCACGTTAAAAAAACGATTACATGGATAACTGCACTTGTAACACCGTTTATATCATTTTTATTTAATATAATAATTTGTATATGCCCGTGGGTCAGTAATATGACTCACTGGATTTCAACAAAATATATACATTTTATTGAACGTTTTGGAATAAAGTATAGCACTGTGATAAACAATGACAAATTTAATGAGAATGAAGAAGATTTTAACTGGTGGTCTAAATATTATGGAATGAAATACCTGCAAAAGGTTGTATAAATATTAAATACTCGTAGCTAACATTTTACAAAATATGATTTATATTATATTATTATTTATTATTAAATTAAATAAGCTACTCACAATTCGTTAGCCAACTTTTTTTTTTTTTTTTTTCTATTAAGACATTTACTATATTCACTAAGCCTATCTAATTATATATATGTTATTCATAAGTGTAGCAAACCCTCTTGTTTAGGATGTACAAACATTTTAGTACCGGTAGGTAATAATAGGAATCACTTGTAATTTTATTCTACCTAGTAGTTTTATGGTATACCTACTAATAGTAATAAAAGTAAAATAAGACTGACAGGAAATTTGCAAGCGAAGAGATCGAATTCGTTTATTTTTGTTCGTTTAATGTTTAATATTAGTACGTAGTGTGCAGTTGTGCGCTTTACTGTGCGGTGTACCCGGGAAAAAAATTGCGAAAACGTCCGTCCCCCAGCTCTCTTAACCATAAAAATAAATTCATAGTCTTTTGGAAACCAGGAAATCCAGGAAATGTCGGAAAATTGAGCAATTTAACACGAAAATTCCGGTAGGTAGTGATAAAGTTATATGATATCGTAAATTATTACATAATTGCTTTTTTATCGATAATATTATGTTAATCCCGATAAATTATACTTTGACCATTGCATTTTTTAGGCGCATATAGGTATTTATAATCAATTTTTTGTATAGAAGACTTGAAAATTCAGATACTCGTATATTAAATATTAATAATGGTTATATTTATCTATATATTTTAATAAAATCTCAAATATTAGCTCGTAAGTACGTATACATATTTTTTATGAACGCATAATATAAATTATTAATTTTTATACGATTTCAAAAATTTAAATTCACATAATACATTATAGTGTTATAGTACCTATGTTGGAAAAAAAATTAAAATATATACGTCGTCTGAGAAATTTGAATACAATAATTTCGAGAAACACCACCGTACAACTACTCTGCTGCACATCCTTTGACTATATTCACTAGAATATTGTGACAGATTTTATAAAATAATTGATTTCATTTTCAATACTATATATATAATATTTATTTTATATACTTAATTATATTATTTCAATTAATTAATTATGTACTATAAATATTGAGTAAATAAATCAATGTTCCTCTTTTTTATAGTCTTGAATCCTTAGATTGGTTTGCGGCTTTTCTCCACTTGTCTTTGTCATCAGCCTTCCTCTTAACTTATAAATACGAATTTTATCCCAAGTTTTCCATTCTTCTATAATCAGTTTCACTAATTTTTCTTGTTTGGTTATATGTACCTAGTTCATTATTAATTTTTCAGTCCAGATTATCCTCGAAATTTGACTATAGCACAACATCACAAATGTTTTTATAATTATGTTCCTCTACAATTAATTTCCATATTTTGCTACATAGATTAGTACCTATCTTTTTTTTATTAAAAGTAAACTTAGCTTAAAAAAAACGTTGGATTATTTCTCTCCCATGTTTTCACTTATTTCTATTACCATTGATTACACTATCTAGTGTACCTACCTATGTGAATTCATCTATTTGTTCGGTTTCTTGATTTCCGCGAATTTTTATTCTTACTCTTATATTATTCTCTCTGCCGTATACAAGTAATTTCGTTTTTTGAATAATGTTTATTCTTATATTACATTTTTATTATGTATATTTCATTCTTTGTTTTAATTATTATTTTTTAAAATCTTTTTCATTATAGTATTACTGTATAGTCAGTAGAAATTATAAAAGAGCCTACTATTTTCTTACTTTATTCCCGCTGATTTCATTATCTTAACTCTTAAGCGACCCTCACACGATCAATATTACTGACAGTATTTTTGATACGTGTAATGTGAGTACTGATGTACTGTCAGTATGGAAAAACGATACTGATGACTGATGAAAAATTCGGATATCGAGTCGTCAGTATTTGTTTACTGATGATTATATTGATAGTGTGAGGTCGATATATTCGTCAGTATTGACATCGCAGCGATGGATGACTGAAGTGAAATCACAAGCCGCGAATGCCGCGATCGATCCATTTTGCGTGATTTTATTTCAGAGTACAAACAATTACCCAAATTGTGGGATGTTCGTTGTAAGGAGTACTCCAATAGAGATAAAAAAAAATTCTGCCTATAAAAAACTCTTAGTTTATTATAAACATTTGAAAAATGACTCTAAAATTGAAGATGTAAAAAAAAAATGGTCTTAGCATGTTTAAAAGTTGATTATAAATAACATCGCTCATACGAAAATAGTTTTGATAATCTTTTGGTTCAGATAATTTTATTTAATTTAAAATATTTAAGTGAGTGTACTCTTTTCGTTTAGCAATCCATTCTTTCATCCATCGTTTTGTCTGCTTTTTTTTTGTTACAGAAAGAGCAATTATAATTGCAATGCACGTCATTTTTCTTATCCATTTTTGTTAATTTAAAAATATTTATACTATTTTAAACTAATTAAATAAATTACAGTATCAATAGACAACAATCGATCTGAACTACCGTGAAAGTAAAAAATACTGAGTATTGAATGTAATTTGTAATGGTCGTTTGAGGACTATACTGTCAATATTTATAGTGTCAGTAATATTGATCGCGTGAGGGCCACTTTAAATATTACAGTCTAATTTACGTTATAAAATGTCTTCTCAATATCAATAGAAGCAATGAAAGTTTTTTACCTGTGCATGTGCCTATAATTTGTACCTATATATTTTTAGCATTAATACATTTATATTTTTCAAAAATTTATACGTTTTGTGGAAATTTAAAAAATAATAATTCCAAACATGTTTTTTTTTTTTTTTATCACAGAATGCCATTAAGAGAAATAAGAATCTATCTACGTTTACAAATATTTCATGTAAACTTTTTCCTTTCTGTGCGTGTTGCAACGAAGAATCAAATGATACTTATTTTATGGAGCATTACTCGAAAATTCAATCTGTAACGGTATGATGATATAATTCAACGTTAAAATAAAGACAAAAGAAATTGCATTTTAATTATTGCGTTGTTTTTATTTCATTATAGATGTACGATAATGAATTAGAAAGTATTCCAGAGTTTAATGGATTTGAAGATAATATAAAAAAATTCACAATCTATGGGTTTGATCAGAATAATAATAAATCGACAGCTGTTGCCGTTTTTAAAGTGAGTTCTACGAATTTCGTAAAAATAATGAAACTTTACTGCAGTAAGTATATAAGACAAATAAATATATTTTTATAAAATGTTTCCAAGATTAATATTTACATCAGTACCATAACATTATAGTTACAAATGTTTACGAGTATATTATAGGTAGTATTCATGATTAGGAGTGATTACATCAAGTTTCTACATATCATATTATATGCTTTTATGCATTATTAAGGAATTTAAAATACTTTTACTTGAACATTTGTCTAATACAGCGTTATTATAAACCGTTATTTTCTAATTTTAATTTTGTATTTGTTTATACGTATGTATGTGTATAGGGAAATGCACTTTTATACCCGAAATCAATTGTTAAGGACGAACAATCCCTTTCAGGATCAAGAGAATTATTCTATTCTAATACCGAATATCGAGTGTGGCCAGAATTAAAATCGAATACCAAATGTAATGTCGTTGTGCGTGTGTATATTGTGAGAGCGTTCAACTTACACCCCAGTGATATAAGCGGATTATCAGATCCATTTGTAGAAATTATATTTGGAAATCTTCATCATATTTCGGATCACAGAAACTATATTCCCAAGACATTAAATCCTATATTTGGCAGGTAATTCAACCATATATACAAAACCAGTCATAATAATATTGATATATTATTTGAATTTGTAAAAAAAAAAAATAAAAATAGATGTTATGAACGAGAAATTACGTTTCCAGAATGTTCAGTTTTAAACGTTAGAATTATGTGTTATAATACGATTGGAGATCATAAATTGATTGGTGAAACGACAATAGACATTGAATCAAGATATTATAGTAGGCATAGAGCTTACTGCGGACTGCCAAAGCAATATAATCAGTAAATCTTAATTGTTATTAAAAAATATATAATGGTTTTTTTCTTCTGGTCTTTCGTAAACAACTTTTAATATGGTAAATTAAACATAATAATAAGAAATAAAGCCTCGATAGTTTCCTGACTTTTAAGAGTAACATATAAATTACAAAATCGGAATTGTCCAGAATGTTTATAGCAGAGCTTCATATTTTATAACCAGATAAATAGAAAGTCTTAGAAAAATCATCATAAATAATATGAGCTCGGGCTCTTTCATTAAATGTTTGTCAAATATAATATAGAACTCCATATTTCACACTGAATGTGGACAAGAAGGATAAAAACTATGCTGCTCATCAGCTAATAGTTTATTGATAGAGGATCGAATGTGCTGTAAAACAAGAAAGTTAAATAATTTTGATATATATGAAAAAGGATGGATGTATAGGTTTATATTTCTCAACCAAGAATGCATTTCTTTTTTTTTAAATATTTGAGTAATTTAACTAGTTTTAAAACGATAGGGAAGGTTCATTCAATAAGTGAACGCCTAAATAAAACCATAAGAGATAATATGAATATAATTAAATGAAAAATAAAAACGTGTGCACTAATAAAACATGAAAGTATCACTCACGTAGAAAATTGATATTTACCAAAATGAGTAAATATTATTAGATATTATTAATTTTAAATATTCAATTATTATTTATTATCAAATATATTATATACTATATAGGTATCACCTAATGACGAATTATAATACTACCGAATTAATAAATAAAAAATTATAATTTTCAATATTATAAACAACATATATATTGTTAAATTTTTTAGTTTATTTCATGTGCATTATATAATACTCGGACTAACTCGATTTTATTATTATTAGGGATGGGTACAATCGTTGGAGAGATATTGAAAAACCGTCAAATATTTTACATAAACTTTGTTTGTCGTATTCATTAAAACCTCCGATATACACGACAGAAAGTGTTACAATCGGCTCCAAAATATTCAATATTCACGATAAGACTATGAAAACCGACAGACAGTCGTTGGCGTTGTACGTGTTAAACCACTGGCGGGAGATGCCAATTATCGGTTACCATTTGGTGCCTGAACACGTAGAGACGAGAATACTATATAATCCAGATATGCCTAACATACACCAAGTATGTACAATCGAGTACGAAAATACGTTTAATCCAAATGATGATTTTTCTGTAGGGCACATTAGAAATGTGGATCGATATGTTTTCTAAAACCGACGAGATACCAGAAAAAATAGACATTCAACCACCAGTTGCCGAACATTACGAACTCCGCGTGATCATTTGGTCGGTAGCAGACGTTAAATTGCTGGACGATACTTATTTTACAGGAGAAAAATACACCGATATTTATATTAAAGGGTTGTATAAAACTATTCGACCGTTTCAATTTCAATAATTTAATTGAACATTAACATAAATAATTAGATGGTTACCGGGTTTCGAAAAACAATGTACAGACATTCATTACCGATCGATAAACGGCGAAGGACTATTCAACTGGCGATTTAAATTTCCGTTTTCTTATAATAAAACCGAGAACGTCATCATACATAAGATAAAAAATGTATTCTCTTTGAATCACGAAGAACAGAAATATTTACCGAGGTTACATCTTCAAATTTGGGACAACGACCGATTGTCCCCAGATGCTTATATAGGTAAATTTAAAATGTTATAACAAAACCATATTATAATTATTACAACATTAACTCAACATTTAAGCATATATTTTTATCAATTTGTATATGATTTTAGGTTTTTTGATTTTAGACTTATGGAATATGCCTCGGGGTATGCAATCACCGTGGCGGTGTACCACGTCTGATAAAATACCCAGAATAAATGCATTTAAAATTAAAAAAATGCGTGGCTGGTGGCCGTTTATTTCATTAGAAAACAATACAAATCCTATTGTAGTAAGTAAATAGAAGTGCATATGTATAAAAATTATTATTTACTGTAATTTATTAACAATCGATTATTATCGTAACAATACAGGGCAAAATAGAAGCGGAAATTCAAATTATGACCAAAAAAGAAGCAGATGAATCACCAGCGGGGTTCGGTAGATCTGAGCCCCAACCTTTAGACGTGCCAAAGTAATTTAGTCATCAGCATCGTAATATTATAACCTGGTAAAACTCTATAATTATAACCATTTACAGAAGACCTTCATTTCAATATTTAAAAAGAATAACGGATCCGTTTAGATTTGTATTTTGCAATTTTTTTAAGGCCAACAAACCCAAGGTCGCAATCGTCTTTGTTATATTGTTTATGATTTTGTTTATTTACGCGATTCCGGGATACCTAGTAAAAAAAATACTCAACACGTGATACATTATAATTTTATGAAAAATGTAATACATATAATAATTACGTATGATAAATATTAGATATATATATAAAAAAAAAAACACAATGTCTTTATTTCTAAAAATAAAAATAAAATATAGTTTATTCGTAATTTTCAAGCATTTTACTTATAATTGGCGTTGCAAGGTTGTTGAATATAATTTAGACAAAAACCGCGATTACCCATGTCGTTTGGCATTTCTACTGCATTCGTATGGAAAGACAGTCTAAAAGGTCGAACACTACCTATATAAAAACGAAAATATTTTTAAAAATTATTCAATCGTGTATCGAATGTATTTTATTCAAAAATCACCAAACATTGTTATTCATTATGTGTGTAATATACATTTATATATATATATTTTATATGTCAGTCAGGTACATTACATCTAATATAATATATGTGCATTAATTAGTATTTAATATTTAGTGAAAAACTGATATTAAATTGCTACGAGTTGAGAGAATGTTGTAAATACTTATGAATGAAAAATTGTGTTGAACAAGCGAAGAAAAAGAGCAACTATGCGTGTACAATAGGTACACATCGTATAACTTTTGGCTTTTAAATCTTTCCGCAAATATTGAAAATTATTACCAAAATATTAATTTTATATTCGAAATGCTCTCTTACTTATAATAGTCGTTGGCATCGTTGTGTAATCTGTGTTTAATGTGCCACCGCATAATCTGTCCACGCAAGTGTTCATGCCCGATGCCACGGGTCCTTGTTTACTCGAAACACAAGGAATGATAAGGTAATCAGAGTTACACGGACTTGAACCGACGCTGCCTACATTTGCTTGTACGGGATTTTGGCCCAATGTATTACCGGTCAAAGTAAACGCGTGGCTTCTATTGTTCACTGCATTCACAGAATGTAAATTTTAATTTTCATGATTTTTTTAGTTTTTTTTTTTTGTTTTTGCTATTTCAAATTATCGTATTTTAAGTATGCAATAAATTCATAATATCGTATTATACTCACTTTGATCGTCGCAGGCCGAATACTGTACGGAACAGAAATTGCGCTCTGTCCTCAAGCATATTGTGTAATCCTGATTTGATAAGTGAAGCCCGGAAAATGGTTCGTAATTGAACGATTTCACCGTACCCGACACGCCGGTATAATATTGCAAGCAGCCGGTGTCAGCTTGAATGTTATGCGCGTAATATTGTAATTTAATGACTAAATAAAAATACAACTAGGACATAGAATTGTGTTCTTAAAACACCTGCACATACCTTTTGTGGTGGAATCGCAAGGTATCTGACTGACTTTAATTTTCCAGTTTCTTCTGAAAAGTACGCCACTCGTAACCATTGTCAGTATAATCGGACTTGTGCCCGTTCCAGCGTCCACATACACTGAAGAAGTAAACAAAAGTGCGATTTAAACTTCAATGGATAATATATAAATATGACATTGTATTTCCAAAAAGAAATTTAAATACGTATGTAATATAAAATATTTAACTAGTTCATACGTACTATGACTACCGGTGTTCAATCCACATATTACGGGTACAGGGTTTGAACCAGACACGATAAACTGATCGTTATCACACTGATGGTTTACTGGTTCGGGTCCCGTAACAGAAAACCTTTCAAAGTCTAACCTGAAAAGCATATAAGAACAAAGATGGTTAACAAGAAAATAATTTCGACCGTTAAAATTTTAAGTTATAATAGAAAACAATATTAACATAATTCAGTTTAAAAATTTTTTCATTTTCGTGAGAATAATTTGAATTTAACCTTTTAATTTCTTCAAATAGAATGACATAAATATATTCACAACTTATTCATTCAAATATTGAGTACCTACCTAACTATTTATCAACGATTAATTGTTATATTTGAATTAAAATAAAAAAATATGGATTGTAGAACGAACACGCAAAAATCATTCTCATCAAATGAGTTAACTTGACTAAATCTGTGTAATTATGAAAATTAATTGTAAAACATTTTATAAATACAATGAAAATTTCAATCAGCTAAGTTACAGTTTAAGTTAACGGTAAAAATAATTAACTATTCGAGTTAAAGGTTAACTTGTTACCTCAATTTGAACTTTTTAACTATAGGTTATGCTCATCTTTACATAAGATCATCACATACTTATTTTTTAATAGATGTGCTCGTAAATTTTCGTAAATCGAAGTATAAGTTAATATTTATCATATAGATATTAATAATTACCTGAATTGACAAATATAAGGAGATATTTTATGTACAGTTACTTGACACGTCCCTGTGTCATTTAATCCTTCTGGATATCCTGCGTTTACAAAATATGTGCCATTTTCCCGGATGGTCTGACCACACGTGGACAGTGCTAAGAATTAATAAAAGCCAGTCAGTTAGCAATAACAAATTATTTCTTTCAATCAAACGACTTTCAACGGAGTGTTACCATTACTGTCAATTATATATGTATATTCGGCATAATAATTGATAACTCAGTGAAAGAACAGAGTTTGAAGATTTTTAAGTATTCGGTGCGATAGACTCGGTCTAAGAGTTATGTACGAACGTACGATTAACTGTGTATTAAATGTTATCAGGTCTTATAAAACCTAAAATGACATACTCGGTGGAAATTTCGAGTTTTTAAGATCATTATTTTTTGAATTATGGAGAAATTTTAATCAAATATCATATATTAAGAAACCATAATCGATATTGACGAACGCTGTTTTTCCGTAATTTTTCTTTTGTGTATAAATCTTCCAGAAAAATCAAAAAATGACCTCTATAAAGTGACTGTCTAGTTAATATTTTAATTTTAGAAAAGTGTGAATAGTATCGATTTTGCTATTATATTAAAATAAAAAAAACCATAGTAGAAATCTCTTGCTCAAAATCGAAAATATGATTAAATAAAATGAATGAAATGACGTGTCTTACACAAACAGCAAACTCCATATGAACTAGCACATGAACCAATAGGTACTCCTCGATTTTGATAGCATTCTGTTGACGTCATGCAGATACCACTGTCTCCAGATGATGAGTAACATGGTTCATTATCGAATTTTACGATTGTGAATAGTGAAAGCACTAGACAAAGTTCAGACAAAAAATATCTAATTATTTTCGTTTCACTTTAAAGTTTAAACAAAATATACAATACTGCAGGATGCTCGAGTATTATTAATACTTACATCGATTTTGTTTCTTCAAAGTTGACTGCCGGTTCGTTCCTCTATGAGGATGGATACTTTTCATAGCCGTTCGATAATCAGTTGTCTATAAATCAGAATATAAAATATATTACATTTTTTCATAATATAATATTATAAAAATCACATTTTTTTAAAAAATAAAAATCCCGTTAATAGAGTCGCTCGGTGGGTATAGAACTGGTGGTGGATAATACATTGAATTTGAATGAAATAATAGATAATATTTTACTTGAATTGTAAACGTATCCTTCCCCTCCACATGGAAGACTACGTATTTTTGTCAAGTTTCTTCTTTAATTTTAACTTGAAAAACTTGAATTAGACGGAATCGTGTTTTTATCGTTTGCACTTCATTATTCGGAAGTTTTTCATTATGCGTTCATCAATAATATCAAAATATTTAAAATGGCTTCTTAAAAGTACCAACTAAATAAAATTTGGTACTGGAAAATTGATACATATTACCAATTGGGTCTTCTGGTCAAAGTTATTCGCAAAAAAAAAAATAAAAATAAACATCATTGTAAAAACCACTAGTTTTCTCGTTTCGTTCAGAATCTATAATCGTCACGATGGGAAAATGTCCTACATTCTTATAAAATACACATACATATGCTGTGAAAATGTATAATGTCTAGGTATATTTTTTTCGAGATTACGAGAGAATAACCCGTTTTTATTTTTCTTTAAGGGACTCGGTGCCAGTACTGTTTTATACCCGAAATTCTGTTTACGGAAAAAACGATCACGATTTGTAAAAACCGACTTGAACTCTTCTTTTCCACTTAAAGGGAACTTATAACTACAAGTCTCATTTCCTATCGTTCTGATTGGATCAGGTGCTTTGGTCGAAGAGTTGTACACGAAAATATATACAAAATAAATAAATATATTTCATCGTCCTACCAAAAGTTAATATGATTATAAAATTATTATTGGATATTTTTAAACTTTTTTATTCTTCTTCTCTTCTCTTACGCCCTCTTTCCCAAATATCGTAATTTGAGTTCCTATGACAATGTGTTTAATTTCAATACCTATATATATTTAATGTTTTGTGATTGTCGTTCAATATAGATACTACAGTAACTATATAATCAGTTGAAGCCTATATTAGAGTATCGAACTTCTTATTTTCTCATTATTAGAGGTAGGTACCTATTATATTATTAATTTTACTACAATTATAACTACAAGCCCGAATTAAAGATATTTTAAAATAAATTCTAGTACCTATATTATATTTTGTACTTACGGTATTCGTGCTTGGCGTCTGAAATGAGAGATTCGATACAGATAATACATTTGATATTACAAAACTAATTAAAATAAAATATTTTAGTTTTGAATTCATATTGTACCTTCAAAAACTAACACTCGAATATCTAAAAATGATAAATGATGAAAAACTTGTTGAAATATATCATATGTCTAAAACACATTTTTTTTATGCACCATGCAAGTGTACTGCAAACGCGTAAGTACAATGTTTATAATTAAACACGTTGCTTTTATAATGTACAAAACTCTTCATAACGCTATTGTTTTATTATGTACAATAATGATTTTCCTTTTCACTATAGAAAAACAATGACTTCAGACGAGCTCGTCATGCACACATTAACATTTTAAGACAGTAAAACACTTCAATTACATTTCAGCGATTTCTTCTATTATTGTCAAAACGATTTTCCGCTACACATTTTACGGATGTTGTTATACAACTACGATATAATGTTACTTTTTAAACCAAATTATAAAATTGTTTTTTTTTTTTTTTTTTATCATTTTGTTCATCTGTAAATGATTACTATCTATTGTAAATACTAAGTACGTACTACTTATAGGTGCGAGCAATAGAAGTATACTTAAACCGTATTTAATTTAACCCATTACCTACCCGATATGGTGTTTTATTGCGAATCGGGGGATATTTTCGATTTAATCGATGGACGAAACCGGCCGTAGCGAGCATGGCTCATCCTCCCATGATTCCCTAAAATAGCTACATTTTACAGTCTAAGGTAATGTTTGAAATCGCCAAATTTTAAATTACTTTAACATAAAAACTAAGTCCGAATGCCGCAAGTTCTGACTTCAACGTAATTTTTTTCATTAAATAATACGTATTTAAAAAAAAACAAATGCAAAAATCGAATTTGTCGATAAAATAAAAAAAGTTTCAACATTTTTAAGTGGTACTGTGTTAGTTTCATTTTTTCACCAGTATTCACTTGTGGGTATTAGAGTGCATAATCACGGTACTTATTTAAAAACACGTAAAACGGACGAAAACGCATTTTAAAATGATTAATCAATTTCATCGGCGTTTTGTAAAGCTACTTTAATCAATATTTTATATACAAAATTCTTATTATAATTTTTCATTTTTTTTTTTACTTTTTTCGATTATTAATATTTTGCAAAACGCCAATGAGCGCTTCTCCAAAATATTATCTTTTGTTTAACAATTATAAATATAATAATATTTTCGTATTTCGTATTTTCGATACATTTTAACCAATGAAAATCATTGTTGTGGTGTCAGGGCTGTGTTTATGGAACTGCTCAGTAGCACTCTTCTAAAGAAGGTTTTTCAATTAATTTGTAATGTCTTTACACGTAGCTTTAAAATAATAAATAAGTTAGAAAAGTCCACTCTGTGAGTGTGCTAAATTCCTGGTTTCTAAACGTATTTTGAAAAATAATCTAAAAAATAAAAATATAGAACAAAATTAATAATATAATCTACCTCCCTAATAATCTATTTAACAATCGTAACTGTGTGCTCGTAACCACAGAATAAATTATATCTATTCCTTGTTTGTAACTACAGATGGACACAACTAGGATATAAGGTCAATATATGGAGACGAGAAGGAAGTTTCAATTAAAAAACTTTTTTAATATCAATTCATTCTAGTTGATAGAGAAGTAATTTTTTGACTCGCGCAGTTTTCTTAATCGCACTCATAGGAAAACTACCAAAAATTATTATAAATCAGAAAATAATTGTTTAGTATTATTTTAGTTATGTCATTTGGCAACCCTAATGATGGGACAAAATATATTCTATTCGAAAGGTTAGACAAAAATTATGTTATGTTTAAAGTTGGACACGCAAGCATTGTGCTCTCCTTTTTTTTCCAATATCATATTTCTATGTATTACAATGTAAAATATAATATATTGTCTTTATTAATCAATAAATGTGTCAATCAATATTTTATATAGTCCATTTTCAGTTTTAATTCAGTTTAATCAAAACATATTTTGGTCCATACGGGCACGGATGAAACCACATGATCAACAAATATCCACCGAGTAAGTTAATTCGTTTATTTTAATTTCCAAAATAACAGAAATACAAAACCTCGGCACTAATTAAAAAACGTGAGTCGCAATTACAAGCGCTCAAATAAATTCATGATTATGTTATGTTATTCGATTCATTGGCATATGACTTGTTCGAATTGGAAATCAGACAGGAACATATATTAAAGATTTCTACACCTTTTGAACATTTTCAAACAGAACTGGAAGATATCCAAGAACCTTCAGAAACCTTGCAAATATAAACAAATGTAAAATTGGAAGTGAGTGTTTTGGTGAATTCTTAAAACAGGGTCTGATCAAAATGGGATATAAATAACCAACACTACACAAAACTACACTAGGATAGGCTGTTGCCGGTCAAATAGGAAACAATATCAGTCGACAAACCAACACAGCTGGTTATTTATGTGAATGACACATAACAAATTAATGAATTGTTAACAAAGTTTTGGTCAATTGAAGAATGTTCTAAAGAATTAGTCATATCCGACAAAGATAAACTACGTGAAGATAATTATACTTCTACCACAAAAAGAGATGAGAAGGGAAGATACATAGTCGATACAGTAAGTCCAGATACACTTGAAAACTCATTCAATGAAGTCTTAAGAAAATTTAATCAACTTGAAAAACGTTTTCTATGTAATCCATGTTTAAAGGAAAGATATGCTGCATTCATGAGTGAATATGAAATATTGGGCCACTCGGAGAAAATTCAACATAATCCCGCAATGACTTTATTCGATATTTTTTACCACACTATCCCGTTTCCGGAATCAAGTATAACTACAAAACTCAGAATAGTTTTTGATGCTTTAATGAAAACACATTCTGGACGTAGGTCTTCTCTTAATAACATTTCAATGATTGGTCCAGTACAGGATAAATTATTTTCAGTAATTGTTAGGTTCCGCATGCATACTTATGTGTTTGCAGCCGATATAGTCATAATGTACCGCCAAATTAATGTGAATCCCAAACATCAGAATCTCCAGTGCATCATCTGGTGGTACTCATCCGAAGAAGAATTATTATCAATAAATTAACAATCGTAACATATGCCACAGTGTCAGTTCCATACTTGGCAACAACAACATTAAACCAAGTTTGATTGATAGGCGTTCGTTACACAAAAGGGATAGGCGTTGGGACATTTATTGCATGTATTAATTTGTAATGTATAAGCTATATATGTGTACCAAAATTTGACTTTTGGTAAATTATTTCCAATTTTTCACGATTGTTTTTGCCAAATTTGACTGGACTTCAACAGACTAGGTATATTATGGGTATGTTATACCCAAGGCCGTATCTAGATTTTACTTATTTTCGGAGGGAGTCCAAAAAGTATTTTATAATTTTAGCTTGTACATATTGAATTTTTTTGTCTATCATCTAGTAATTTATCAGATTTATAGATTTTGATAACAGATTTAAATTTTTAAACAAATTAACTTAAATACCTACTTGCCTAATTTAATTTTTTTTAAATGTTCATATCTAATATTTTAAGATTTTTATTTTAATAAAACTATTTATGTATACAGTTATTATATTAAACTATCTAAACTATAAAGTTTTATATTAATTTTATAGGAATAAATATTAAAGAAGTAAAAAGTCGATCAAAAATAGAGAGTTTTCCAAGCCGCAGTATTCAAAGTATTTACTGACAGCTCAATCAACGATGGACAAAAATAGCTTTTTTTTGTCTCTATAAAACTCGTCACAGGGAACAGTCATAAAAATTATATTTATAACTATAGTTAGGTATAGGTAGGTATATGAATTTTTTAAATAAAACGATGATTACTTATTTTTAGCAAGTCCAAAGCTTATGATTTTAAAAAAAATGTCCAGTGTATTATATTTAACAATGCTTTTTATAGCTGTATCAATGTTTTTCCGCATACCATAGTATTTTATGAGCATACCTACCTATATGATTGTTTTGACAAATCTTAGTGTTGCATTTAAATTACCATCTATGTAGGTACCTACTTACTTTTTTAATTATTACTACCTATATGTTTTTTTTAAAAGTATTGCGGTTCATTAACTGATCGGTTATGATTAAAAATATTGATATCGACGCTAAAAGCCACTAGTTTACATAAAAAAATGCATCAAATGTTGAACAAACTTTTGAGGGGGTCCTTGATTCGTGGTTATACCCAAAGTGTAAAGAATAGGTTTAAAAAGTATTTGAGTAAGTAAAAACAATATTGTTGAAAAAAGTAAAAAAAGTATTTACAGTGATACACTAAAATAGCATTTGAAATAATTTTCAAATACTTAAAAAAAAATATATATATATTTTAATAATATAGGTCTTTTTCTTCTCTTTCACCTTCTGTTCCAACTATTCGGGGTTGACTACCCTAGTCCTACACTTCCACTTAACTCTATCTCCCGAATCTTCTTCATTTATCCACACTTTTCTCATATCAATCGTCATCACATCCCCCACCTTTTTTTTTTTTTTTTTTTGGTCCTTCTCTCCCCCTCTTTCCATCAACATACAATTCCTTTACTAATCATACTAATAATCAGTCACTATCCTCCGTAAAACATGCCCGAGCCATGATTTTAAACTTTGATCAATTAAATAAAATAAATAAATCATACAGCTTATTTGATTTTATAATATTATATGTATTTTTTTTTAATTTTGATTTTTAATAATATAATATAACATAAATATAAAATGTAAAAGTATTTCAAATAAATTAGTATTCAATACCATAAAAAGGTATTTGAATGAAATATTGAATACTCAAACTCTGGTTATACCTTCATACGATGTAAAATATAAATATTAGTTATATATATTTATATAGTTACTCTATGGCGCAGAACATAATATCTATCGATATCATAAACAATCGTTGACAATCTAAACGTTGAATATATTTCAGAAATTCTGTGGAATTATATTATTTCATAATATTACTATTATAACATGATAAATAATTAAAAATTTCTTTACTCGTTTATAAATTATCCGATCATTACGTTTGGTTACAAATTGTAAGTATCTAGTATATGCATACTATAATATAAAAATTTATAAATAAAAATTAATATAAAATAATGAACTACGTACACATATTTTAACAACTATTTTGTTATTTTCAGTGCCAAACAAAAACTTCGTGCTTTAATTAATTTGTTCTGGTATAAAAAAAAACTATGAAATATCTGAGCAAAAAATGACCTATTCTGTTTCGATGCGAAGTGGAAAACCAAAGTAAGTAAAAAAAAACATGTCTATACTATTTTTTAAATTTTAATATACCAACCTATAAAAATTATTATTATAATTATTTGGGTACCTACCTATTAAAATAAGTTGTAACTAGTGCAGTAACGGTTCTTAATAAACGCTGAGGGGAGGGAGGCAAAAAGGTTTTTTAAATTTATGTTTCATACATTTCATACACTTTACTTTTAGGTTTCTAATTAAATATAGGTTTAAACATCTTATATCCCCGTTGTTTTTTGGCCATTGTTTTAGATTTTGAGTGTAGCGAGGGTGCGAGGGAGTGGTTTTACAATAATGTTTGTTTTTTTTTTCTACCAGAAGTAATCTGTACAAGGCTGACTCTGTTTCCGGTAGCGAATTGCATCTAGTTGGTACTTTAAAGAGGTCATTTTTCGATTTTCTCAATTGTTTTTTAATGCGTACGGAAAAACTACCAAAAAATGACGAAAAAACGGCGATTTTGTCAAATCGAGAATTTAATTTCTTCGTAATTTCGAAAATAATATCTTTAAAATTTTGAAATTTACATCGAATATTTAGTAATATATTCACGTTAATTAAATTATTTTTAATTTTTCTGCAATTTTCGGCTATTTATAGACATTTTAGATTTTGAGGTTTCTAAGTCCTAAATGAGGTTTTGAGTTTTAAGACCTGAAAATTGTATACAACCTTAAATATACGTTATTCTAATTAAATTGAAAAGTCTTGAAAATCCGTAGTCATAAATTTTTTTATAGTCTTTTAAATTTTTTCAAAAAAATTATCAGTTTTGAAGTATTTGAGTCCAAATAATTGATAAAATGAGATTTCAAGACCTGTACAAATGTGATATAACGTTAGTCGTGCATTAATTTAATTAAATTTAAAAAAATCGACGGAAAAAAGTATTTTAGATTCCTGAGCGTAGTGGTTGTACAATGATATTTATTTTTTTTCTTCTTTTTATCTGTTAACAAATTTTCTACCATAATAAGTGCTCCGATCTTGATAAGCTTACCCTGTTTCCGATAGCAAATTGTATCTAGTTTGTACTTTGGGTGGGTAATTTTTCGATAGAAAAAACTACTAAAAAATGATGAAAAAATGGGAAAATACGATTTCGTCAAATCGAAAATTTTCATTTCTTCGGATATATCAAAAATCAGTACAGACTATAGAGATAAATAGCAATTATTTGTTATCTACCTCAATGCTAATTATTTAGACAAAACATTGGAATCATAATTGTTTATTTTGAATAATTTATTATAGACTATAGTCGTATATTATATTAAAATAGTGCAACCAATAAAGATTTTTTTTTTTAAAGTTCAAGGAGTGGCGATCCACCTATCGCTTCCCCCTTGTAAAACCGCCACTGAACTAGTGGCATATTTTCGTTATTATTTATAAGTAAAGGTGAGATAACACGGTAGAATAATATTAATATAGGCAGCTATGAAATATTTAGCGTTCCGAACCACTTAAACACTTAAACGTATTTAAGTATAGAAGTATATTCAAATTATTTTAAAATTTAATTTTTATTTATCAATACAATAATAATTTAACAATCACTAATACTTCCAGTTTTTTATTAATTAATCCTAAACTGTATTCATATACATATTATATTATCACGGAAAAAAAATATAGTTACGATAAACATTTAAACAGTTAATTCACCCATAAACCATGGTAGCTATACTGCAGACTATCTATTCGGAGCATCCTAGTTGGGTCCCGAACACCAGGGGGTAATCACAGGTAGTGTACTAGTTGGGTCCTGGATTATTTTAGGTGCTACACTAGTTGGGTCCCGGATTTTTTTTTGGTATTACACTAGTTGGGTCCCGGATTTTTTTGGTCCTATACTAGTTGGGTTTTTGTAACCCAAGATTTTGTAAAATTAATGTCTTATAAATTTTTACCAACACAAAAGTGATTTTTTTTAAATTGTATTTTATATTATATGTATTTTTAAT